>SCLH01002035.1:45181-116310 GCA_004367855.1 Oikopleura vanhoeffeni | reverse complement strand
AACTTGAGATTGACCTTGAACTTTGACCGGTCATTAGAGGTCAAATATTGGTCGCCGACCCTCAATTAAAAAAATGGGTAGCCGAAAAACGCTTAATATTCACTGGCCAAAAAATCAGCCTTCTAGCACTTCATACGGCTTCGCTAGAACTGGATCACATTTACCTGTAAAATCACGAAAAATTGACGTTAAAATCGATTTTTTTTGAAAATTTTTCATAAAAAAAAATCCTACGTCTCAAAATGACCAGAAAAAAATTCTCTACAAGATAGGTTAAAAACATCGATACCCATTTTTGAGTTTTGAAATTTCTTATTTCCAATCGTCAAAATAATTTATTGAAATAAGATAAATACTTGTCAGGGTCACTTAGCAATATCTTTGTCCACTTGATGGAAAAAGTTGTTATTACAAAATTTATGAAAGAAAAACTATCTTAAGTTGGGTGCGATACGCCGATGACGTGTTATGTACGCAAAGACGGTATATGTCGCAAAGATTCTGTCGATACAATTTTGACAAAAATAAACGGCTGGGACAAAAAACTCAGCTTTACAGTAGAAAAATTTAGTAACAATCAAATAAAATTTTTGGATCTTAATGTTTTTCTTGAAAATGAAACTATAAAATTTCGAAAATTTTTCAAAAAAGGGCTTGATACAATATTCACAAATTTCAAGCTTTCAGTTTCCCCATATAAATATAAGGTTAATAGGTATAAGGTTAACAACATTTTTACGCAGTTGCACCGCACAAGAGACTGCTGTTCCGATGAAGAACAATTTTCTATGGCTCTTGATGAATTACGTGAAATTTTCGCCCGAAATAGCTATCCTCATAAATTAATCAGTGAAAAGATTTCCACATTTCTATCAAATGATGAAAAACCACCCCGCGCAGAAAACATTCACACTTTCACTCTCGACGACAATAGTCATCGTTTTGAAACCCCATAAGAATATATATTCGCAGATCGAAAATTGAATTTCAGACCGGTTGACCGGTAATGGTGGATTTCCGGTCCAATTTTCAAAGTTGTTTCAATCAGGCCAAAATTCGGTCTGTAGGCTAATTCGGGNAAAAAAAAACGCACAAACGTCATTTTGTCTTAAAGTTAATCGATAACTTTATAACTGATCTTGTCATTAATGTTTAAGCGTCGGAAAATGCGATTAAATGGTGAATGGTCACTACTTGCCGGAAATCGAGTCTACGAGTTAACTTGTGAATCACAAGTTGTGATTGATATCAATCGTTTTCAATAATTGACTCGCAAAATAAAAATAAAGGCGAAAAACTCTCATTTAAAATCTACTTTCTGACCACCAAGTGGCTCAAAATTTTGTGGTTGTTGTCATGTTGGCCCTTGGTTCCCCCAGTCCAAAACCCACGTATGAATCGTGGGGCCAAACTGGTATATATTAAGCCAATCAAATTGCGCGAAGAATTAAATATTTATCTCTCTAATTTTCTTTGCATTTTTTTAACGGACTATTATTCGGACTATAAAAAATATTTCCCGAGGAATCCAAACTTTATCAATTCATAATTAAACATATAAAGCGCGCTCATTGGTCAATGTTTTGCCCCATTTTGCTCAAGATGAGTCATAATTCCAAAAATTATACCTTTAATCAGAAGAAATTAACTACCTTATTAACTACTTAAGTTACGTAAAAGTTTTAAAAGTTTAAATTTAACCCGATGCGAACCTTATTCATTCGATATGAAGTTAGAAGTGGTCACACCTCTGGTGTTCCGTTAAGCTCAGAACTAACTGTAGTGATACTCGATTCTCATAACTCGAAATAAACTCACAATATAGAATAGAAGAAACTTATGTCAAGAATAATTACTTGAGAATAAATGAATTTTGAATGAAACATATTTCTTGATACAAATTATTGAGAACAGCTTCTGTCAAATTACTGCAGACAATTTGTCAATCTTAAATTAAAAATCTTCAATAAGTTGCACCCTGCGGTTTAATAAAAAGTAAAAATTTTCTCAACTTATGCAAAATTAGCATAAGTTTGATAATTATTATTATACTGTACTTCAAATCTTTGAATAAAGTTTTAAAATTGTCGAAAAAATCAAGAAAATTGGGTACGACCCAACCGTTCCCGCCCGCCTGGAAACTATTATTTAAGTTTGGCTCGAAAATTTTGACACCTATCAAGCGGCGTTTTGTATAAGGGAGCTAATTAGGAGTTTAATAAGGACTTCTTCTTTGGATAAAACTTTAAAGATAAGAAAAAAAAGATAAAAGGAGAAATAAATTATTATTTTTCATCTGAAGATTCATCAGAAAAAGGCATCATTGTATGTTCTGCTTGTTCAAAAAATGAAGTTTGAAGTTCAATTTGATTCAATTTGCCGATCGTAAAAGCAGTAGGCAATAATTCAATAATTTGCTCGTCGAAATCTACATTTTTGTTAATATCTTAGATTTCTTCCAATTTTGGTTGTCTTTGAATTGTTTCTTTTCTCCGGGCTTTTAGGCGATTTTCTTTACTTTTCCTTTGAATTTTACGATATAGACTTTTTGAAATCGCGAAGTTTGACGTAGGATTTTTTTTCAAAGGCAGCTGACCGGCACCACATGCTTCGTCAAGTTCGGTTAAAATGAGAGTCAATTTCGCACTTATTTGAGTGCACAGAACGGCGCGTGTGAACAAATCTAAATTATTTTTGAAACGCCGCTCCTTCGTTTAAACATGTATATTTTCTTTTCGAATTTCCACACAATTTTTGCTGTTTAAAATGTCGAAATCGTAAATTTGCTCCTTAGCGCGAATTTTATTTTGACAGTAAAAACTGTGCTCAAAATTGACCAAATTTGGCTCAACCTCCCAGTTTTCTAGTTCCAGGGTCGAATTGTAGTTGAATTTGAAAAGAATTTTTTTTGCTTCTCGCTCGATTTTTAGTATGTTCTCAGGCCGTCCGCGGTTTATCTATTGCGTCCTTACATTATACTTCACAGATTATATTTTATCATTTTGCTCTTTAGCGCGCTCAAGATTTCGAAGTCAAAAATGTGTTCGAAATATGTTATTAAATTTCTGTCGGGATTACATGGAAACGATATAAACTGAATTCAAGTTCAGAATCTCCATAAAAAATTTCACGAAACTTTATCTATTTTTGTTGAAAATTTGGCTTTTTTCGTCCTTCTTTTTTCAAAATTGAGCCTATTCCTACTGTTTTTTCAAATTTTTTTTGATGTCCAACACGTGAAATTGTATTTTTCGTCTTTCATTAAATTAACAGCCCGGCGGAAATAAGAACAAAAAAGTTTTTCTATGAAAAACTAGAATTTTGGAAGGACAAGGAGTTGAAAAAGTCTTTATATAATTCTTCCTGGGGATCTGAGGGGGTCGATTATTTTGTCAAAAATAATCGCCTTGATTTGTTCTACAAGATAATCATATCAAAATCAATTTTTGAGCATTTTTCCGAAAACCAATCAGAAGCCTTGCTCAAATTTTTTCGAAAAAGTCGAATTTCAAGAAAATTGAAAATTTTTAAAATTTTTGAGACGAATACATGTACTTTTTTCAACCAGTGTTTAGTTTCGGCTTAGGGGACAACCGCGGACGGTCTATATCATATAGACTATATGTTCTCCGGATCTTTCGAATTCAAAATGAATTTTTGCAAAAAAATCATGAAATAGTCGAGAGTTATTCCTTTGTCCATGTGTGAGACACAATTTCAAACAAACTGGTGGTATTTTTACCTCCATACAGTATGGACCATACTCAGAAACAAAAACAATACAAAAATTAATGTTTCGATATTAACAGCTCTCCACAAACTCATCAGCTATTTAGCTTTGGATTATATCCTTTTCCAAACGGAACTCCATCTCAAAAACGTTAACTATCTCTTAGCGCGTGTTCGATCCCACTAATGTGTCTTACTGATTGTCTTGAGTAAGATCATATGCAAGGATGCTTGATATTGGGACCGCTAAATTTGATCGGTGACACGATCACAGTGTAATCACTCAATCAATCACTATACAACATAAGTGGAATTCGAACACGCGCTATAGAAATAGTAAACGTTTTTGAGATCGAGTTCCGTTGAGAAAGAGATATAGATTCCAACTAAAAAATCATGGAGGAGTAGGCTTTGCCGGGAGAACTCTTGAATAACCTCCGATATAAAAGTTTTTGCCGATTCTGGTGCGAATTTATCACACATTTCTGAAAACGATATTAACAGACCTGCGTACTTAGTGTGTATAATCCAAGATATTTGGCCTCAAAATTCACAAAATCGGCTTTTTAACATGACTGGTCCCCTTCTTAAATTCAGTTTAGAAAGTGAAACGAAATATTTTTCTGCAATTTATTACTCTTGAGGAGAATCTCGTCAAGCCTTATTGATTCACTCTGAAATAAGGCAGCACCTGTTAATGACCATGATTTCGAATGAACTATTCTATATTAATCCCTTTTTTAGCAAAAATATGTCAGAATCTGTCCTCAATATGTCCCCTATGTTCCTCAAGCATAATTTTTTTTTGTCGGAATAACTCGAGAAGTGTCTTACACGATAGAATAAATAATACCAATAATAATGCTTCATCGCGTCCAAAGATTATTCTAGCAATTTTCAATACTGGTTGAGTCATCTGTTTTGTATGGTTTTAGCTGGACTAGCTCTCTGGTCCAATAAAAAAAAAACGAAACAGATGACCTTACCACTACCAGAAATTGGGAGTTCGTGATAATTTCCCGTTTTTTGAAAAAATCAGCAGAAATAATTCTGATTGGTCAAAATTTCAACCAATCAGAATCGTTTATTTTGACCTTATTTTGAATTCATAAATAAATGAATCAATAGATGTCAAAAGTAAGGAGTCACTTTTTATGATGGAACTTGATGTTTGGCGACTACCTCAATTCACATCTTGTGCAAGAACTCAATGTTTTGCGAGTTCCGGCACTGACTTTTTGTTTCAAAATCAGCTTGTACTTTATTATTTTCACAATTTTAGGTGAAACATTTGTGCAGGGAGATTTTGTAAGTGTACTCAACAAATAATTGTGTACACGCATGGCATGACAAAACTTTAAATTTGAAAAGTCTATTGTTAGTACCAATGGGACATAAGTTATGTTACATAACCCTATTGTTAAACCAAAACCCAAATTTGTTTCATTTAATAGTTTTGCATCGTTTTAACCGAGTACACTAGGCATGAGTTACCCTGTAGAAGATTATAATTGTATGTCAAGAGTTGTTAGAGGCTTCAATTGGGGTCATCTCTTGAGATAAGATAGCGATGGAAACTGAGTGGATTGCCATCGTCAATCTATCCCTTTTCATCCCCGTTCTTTCCCCCCCTTGGGGGATGGGAAATCGGTTGGAGATAATCCCTTTTACAACCCTCTGTATGTCTTATACATTTCAGTTAAGACAAATTTATTTATTTTGGAGTGAAAAGTTAAATCAATAATTTAAATTTTTAAGTATACTGGAGTATGTTACATACTGTATGTAGGAGAATTTGTCTCGAAGAAATCAATACTATACAAATACTTGAAAGCTTGAAGTCTAAGTAGGCCAAGTTCAGGAATTCACTTGATGTTTGACGAGTTCCGGCATTCAGTTTTTGTGTTAAAACTGGCAGTTCGGCGAGTTCTGTCGCGAAAACAAAACGCAGGAAGTCAACACAGTTTGACTTCCGGCACAAAACCCGAAAGAATGATCGATATGAATATGTAGAATGATATATTTTTTGAACTTGTCTTTTTTATTTGACTTCAAATTGTGGCTCTTCTACTTTTTGTTTGGTCGGTAAATAAAATAGAAAAAAGAACGAAAGTTTATATTGATGGTACTTGCTCCAGCATAAATAGCGTAAATAATTAATTAATTTGTTATTTCACGAGTTTCTATTTAAACGAACGAAAGTTTTAAAAAATGAGAGAACAAAACTTTTTTTGCAAAATGAAAAAAATGATTTCTTTAGTTTTATCTTTTGCTTTTATGGTTGCTGGATGCCCTTGGGATACTGCAAGACCACAAGTACTACATGCTTGCCAATCATGTTTAACAATTACCGCCAATCAAGATATAGACATGGATATTAATCATACATGTATAGAGCGAATATCAGTTTATCAGTAAAACTAAAGGGGATCTATAGAAAATAGGGTGTCCAAACCAGGGGTCGGCACATCTGAATTTTTTTTGGATCGGATCCGTTGGCTCAAATTTTTTTGGTCGGATCTGGATCGGATCGGTCGGCTCAAAATTATTTTGGATCGATCGGCTCAAAAAAAAATCGGTTCGAGATCGGATCGGTTGACTCAAAAAAAAATTGGATCGGATCGGAATAGGATCGGTTTTCATGAAAAGTCGATTTCCATACATCCAATAATTCTGTACATTATACTGGTAACTTGGAGCAATAAGTCATTCTCCTAGCGTACATTTGAAATACCCAAGCCATCCTATCCTTTTACAACCCTGCCTGGTCTCGAAACAATTTGTGAAAATCTTAGTTTTAATTTCAAATTATACCATAAGATATAACAAGAAAGCAAGACTTTTATATAATCAAATTGTTATTTTCCCTAAAAAAATGAATCGGTATCGAAGGCTTTGAATCAGATTCGGCTCGTGAAAAAACGGATCGGATCTGGAATCGGTGGGTTTTCAAAAACATGGATTCGGTATCTGGATTCGGATAGTCGCTTTTGAAAAAAAATGGAATCGGGTCGAGATCGGATCGATTGACTCAAAAGATTGATCGGAAACACGATCCAATTGTCCGACCCCTGGTCCAAAGTTGAAACGGCTTTTTGGAAACTACTCATCCGATTGAATTGCAGGTGCCCTAAAATAACCAAACATATTGAACAATTTTTTTCAAACATTTTTTCGATAATAAGGTTTAATATACGATTCGAAAAATGGTTCGACTCGAGAAATTTTTGTTGATTTCTCTCTCAATTAGTATGGTTATTGTAGCTGTCTGTAGACTCAACTGTATTTCTGGGTTTAATTGCCGAACTCTAAACAGTTTGGACACATATTTACTATAGAGAGTCACTTCGACAATCATATTTATATATATTATAGATATTATATATTTATAAATAGCATGTATTTTTATTGAAAAGCAACGTTCGGTAGTTTTTTCTCTCTTCAATAAGTGCCTTTATAAGGACGATTCCGATTTCGAATTTTAGAAAAATGCTTGTTCTTAGGACCTTATAGCAGCAGTTTACTGTTATATATTTTCTGTCAGTTCAGAAATTCTGCCGTGCGAAATCTAGATTTTCAACATTTTGTAAGAAAATTAGTGTACAAAATTATTTTACAACAACTGGAGTTACTATCCAAGACCTAGAAGCTGAATAGGTTATTTTGTGATCAAATAATGACGGCTGGATGCTGCAGTGGTACTTTAGAAAGAAGACTCCGAAACCCATTTACGATTTGTTAACAAGAAACGGTGGAATTTTGTACAAACTTCTGACCATTTTTTTTAAATTTGGATTTTGCAAAAAAAGAAAAAACTGTCAAAATTCACCAATTTTTCAGTATGTTTTCTGAAACGAACCTATCAAGTCCTATTAGATCAACTACAAACAACACCAATGTTTTAAACCAAAGAAATAACTGTTTCAGTACCTGCTTTTCACTGTAAGAATTTTTAGTTTGTCAGAATTCATGCATTTTTCAGTACAGCACAAATTACTTATTTCTTGAATTAACTAAGATCACTTGAAACCATCGCGCTCGAGTTGTACTCCAGTAAACGAAGCAACGGTTTCAGTGATCTTCAGTAACTTTTGTTGTTAACTAGTTTTGTTGATATTGGAGTCATATAACATACATTATTTTTTATATTTGGAATCGTCATGGGATTTCTTTCATATGCAATGTAATATGACCCATGGGGTCATATTAAAATTTGACCTTTTGGGTCATATTACAAAATTTGACCCCAAAAAATTCTAAGCAGAATGGTAAACAAAATCATAGTCATATCATATCCAAAATTGGAAACCGTCAATTTAAGATTAAACGCGTTTTTCCGGTACACCACATACTCAAAGTCCTGACACCTATGATTTGACAATTTTTGTCAGGACGTTTGCGAGAACCGTCAGGACGTTTGAGAAAACTGTCAGGACGTTTGTCACTTACACTTTTTTGGTCATTTTATTTTAAAATTTTTTTTTTTAGTTTTTATTCAACTTAAGGGTAGGTGTCGTAATTTTTTGAGCCCTTATAGAGATTAATTTTATGATAAATTATATCGGTTATGACTAAAAGTTGACCTAAGGAATCTCATGGTTTGGCAATTATTTTTTTTCAAAACAACTTAGAACAAAATGCTAGAATTTTCAAAATTCAATATTTTTCTTTAACCGCAGAAAACCGGTTATCCACCATATATGAACATTTTTTATTGGTCGAATATGACCACGAAAACGATGCATGACATTAAAAATTATCGAAATGTCTAATCAGTGAATTCTAGAATTTCACATTATTTTTAAGCAAACTGTTAAACATAATTATCAAATTTGACCTGATTGTTTAAAATTTTATTAGGCTGTAAGCCAACTTGTTTGATCATGCAATCTCAGCTTCAATTGGTGGTAACGTTTTGTTCCGATCAGACACTTTTTTTTCAAACTTTTTCATTTTCCGGTTCACTTTCATTCAATTTCTAGAATTCTAGAATTTTATTCAAGAAAATTCCTTCTCATCACTTTTACAGGCTTCATATTATCTACTTAGTCAAAAGAAAATAAGCTTCATTCTAAGCATTCGTCTAAAAGAAGATAGAGTTTGAGGTCAAAAAACTGGCAAAATCGGCGCTTCAAGTAAATCTCTAGAAGAAGAAAAAGTCAAAAATCGAAAAATTCCTTCTCATCACTTTTTTGCTCTCCATTTATTCGCTTCTTGTGTGATTTTGAGCGCTTTGTATGTGGGTCTGAAGAAGATAGATTATAAAACCGTTTATGCTCTAGATAACTCACCACCTGTGTGTGATTACCAGATTGCTTTGGATGTGTAATCGTTAGGACGAAGGCTGAATCTACAACAGTATCCCTCAGAATTTTTGACACTGCCCTATGATTTGTTTCTGAGGCTGTGATTGAAAAGGTACCAAGATTACGACACCTACCCCCTTATGTATATTAAGGAAATAAATGTGTGTGTTATCGCGGATATCCACTCGCAAGAAACGCTTCGTGCCGTCGGTATCGAACCTTCCATAGTCACGATCTTTTGAAATTTTTCGAATCGATTGATCATCTCTGAGAAAAACTCGGTGCAAAAAACCGTTTCGCTGAAAAAAAAACACGCCATTTAGAAATCAAAGTTGTTATTACCGTGGTTTTCGTCTATGAAGGACAGCTGAGATTTGCCATACTTTTCTTAAAGACTTTCGTAATGCGTTTTCGTAGCCAATCGTCCTTATTTTTCAAAAATGCTCCAAAATTTTTTGGCCGAAAATAATGAAACCTTTTTTTTGCTCTTTAGTTTTAATTTTTCGAAAGAGGGACTTTATAGAATATTCTAAAAACAAAGGCGTGTTTTCTTTCAGAGCAACCAAAAGAGTGAGCAATCGTATTTTGGCTGATTACGGCTTATCCGGTCATCGATCGGTGAGAAACAAGGCATTTGCGGGTACCTCGACTCTTTTGACTATGGGCTACAATTGCAATTATTAAATGTCGTTTCGAGAAAACTCGCTCCAATGCGAAGGCCGTTTTTTAGGTGTAATTTCCAAGATTCCGCTTTTTAGCTGATTACCGGTTAACCGGTCCGTCGGATCGGTAATAGACAAGTCTATCAAGTGTATAACTCATTGAATCTTAGATACAATTGGATTTTTTGAATCGGTTGTACCGTTTACGAGAACATTCGCTCCGATTCCACATAATTCAAAAAATAATCAACTTTTTGTGTCTGGATAAGAGACATCAGTAGATTTGATCTTCCTCGCCCATTGATATATCGTTTGTTTCTCATGAAACTTGCGCACTATGTATTAAAACGGTCAACTGAGGGTCTCAGAATATTCAAAAATATTTTTTACGGTCAGAATTTGTCATTTGTCTCCCGAAAAAACGATTTACTGTGGTTTGTGTCTATAAGGAACTGAAATTTTGTTATATTGTCCGTTTTATTCAAAATTCGGAAGCCATCTTATCGATCACAAAAATTTATTTTGTCCGAAAAATAATGCATCTACCTTGAATTGCCATTTTTGATGGAAATAATGAAGACCTTTTTTTATTTCGGACCAAAATTTCCGAAAAAAACAAGTGTCATAGATTTTTTTCTATAGACAGGACAAATATGAGAAATTTGTTAGCCTTACTAATTGCGAAAAACAATTGTCCATAAAATAGCGTGGGTAAGCAATGTTAAAGGTTTTTGGCCATTTTGTCCCATTAACGCCAACACAGTAGGAAGATCCCAAAACAATAATATAGCCCTGCATAAAGACTGAAAATAGCAATAACGAGCATTTACATTTAAGTACAGTTTTATTCTATAAATAGTAAATTGAATATTTTTTTCGGTGACGAGAAGTTTGAAATGGGCATAATGATCTGCGTAAAAGCTCTCGGATTATACAGGCAAGCGTAACACAGTGATAAACAACAAAAAAGATCAGTTAAACTAATTATTAGACATGGATTGAGAAAATAATAAACGCTTGAAAGTCTCAAGAGTAAAATAACTTGCGAATTTTTGTAATAAATTCCTTTAAAAATCAAATAAACGCAGTGCGTTATTAAAAAGAAGTTTAGATGTCTTATAAAAAGCACCAAAACACAAGAATTATAAATCTTATTTAAATCTAAATTCAAAAAGTGTTCATAAACAAATTTAAAAAGCTAAAATTTAACGTGTCGAATGTGTGACAAAGCAGTTAAATTTGTTGGTTGTTTTTTGACTTCTAAAATGCGTAGCCGCAAAAAATTACAAATTAGAAACAAATTAAGAATATAAAAAATATAAAAGTCGAAAATATAAAAATTTGAATTCATTTAAATACATAAACTCACACGGTTGCCAATAAAAATAAAAATATAATCAAAAAATGTTATACTGCCGTGTTTGAAAATATTCAAGAAAAAAAGAAAAAATTTCAATAACTGGGTACATTATTATGGGTCTTTGAGAATTATCTTTCGAAATGGTCCGTGTGTCCGTATAGAGACAGTTTTTCGAATAACGTCGAGTACTTTTACTGAATACAATGTACTGATACATGTACTGTTTTTTCCGCGTACGCACTTTCCCCTTGACAAAAACAATAGTACCCAAAAATGTCTTATCCGGCAACTTATCCGATACAAAAGGCCCAAATTAATTTATCAAACAATTTCAAATAATGGGGTTCTGTCTATAAAGACAGGGTGAGGTCATTTTTTTGGCGTTTCCGCGTTTTGCTAAAATGAGAGTTTCGGCCGCACTTCAAATACTGTGGCAGAACAAGTTCTAAGCGGACAAACGGGCCAACCTACGCATTTTCCTTTGAAAATCCGAAAAACGTTAACTAAAGTTTAAGCGGAACAAAGACGGCCATTTTTAATACAAAAAATGAAGCGGACAAAACGGGATTAAAATTCTGTCCGCTTGGCCAAAATTCACTTACTTCAGTCGACAATACTAATTTTACGTAGGCGAGAATGATTGCCAAGCACCCAAGTATTTTGCAAGTCGAAACCACTAAGTTATTTTACATCAAGTTAGTTAGGTACTCAGGTAATTACTTTGATATACGGTTAACCAGTTTTTCTCTTCATAATTTTGAGCTTGAAACCGAGAAGTTCTGAAACGACGCCAGAAAACGCGAAAGAATTACCATCTTAGTTATTGTATAACCATGGTCATCACCAAACCATAAACTTTGAATGGTGATTCAATTTCTTAAAAGGGGGGAAAAATAACCAATTTATTCTCTTAAGTCATAAAGAGAGGGGGTGTACCGTACAACGGCCGATTATGTACAACGGCCGTTATGTACATGCCTTGTACAACGGCCTTTGTACATACGCCGTTGTACATAAGCCGTTGTCAACGGCCGTTGTACATGGCCGTTGTACAACAGGCTGTTGTACATACTCGGCCGTTGTACGGTACCCCAAAGAGAGCCACAAATGCAAGAAAAAAATAAAATGATTAAGGGGTGGTCGTCGCATTTTAAGGCGAAAATGGGTTTCAATGGCAATTATCGCCAAAGTACAAATAGTTGGACAAAAATCTTGCATCTTAAAAAATCGGAAGTGACGGATGGCTCGTCCAATCAAAAACGTGCGTACAAAACTGACGGAATTATTTTTTCAAATGTATCTCTTCCGTTTTTAAGGTACAATAAGGATTAATGACTAAAATTAACGGAGAACGTGAGCAGGTTATCTCAGAGCTTTTTCGAAAATTCTTGGATTTGGCTGCAAGAATCACCGAAAAACAGTATTTTGACTCTACTTTAGGGGTCTCAATCACAATGTATCTCCTCCCTGGATTTAAAAGTTACACATTCGAAACCTTCAGTATCTTGTTCATTTTGCTCCATTTTTTCCAGTTTGCAAACTTGCTATCCGCCCAATGAGAACGATCAATTTTGGCAAATACCTACGTCTTTTGCCAGATTAAACCAATCAAAACGGTGGAATTCAGATTTTATTCAAATTGGAAAAAAGGGAGCAAAAACCTTAAATCCTGTATATGAATGCGCAGCTAAATAGTCTGTGCAGATCAGTATCGAGAGTTTTGTCGAAATTTCTTTCTCAGTTTTCTAAAATCGTGTTTTGATTTTCCAAAATGATAAATTTCAACTATTTCAGAGAATTTCTGAAGACAAAAGACTAGCAATCGTCTACTAGCATGGTATATTTTCATAAAAAAAACATTAAAATAAAATTGGGAAATTTGTTTAAGAGCCTCATTTTGCAAACGACACCCCGTGTTACACATGATTAATTACGCTACATAAGTATGGTATTTGGAATTTATTATACGGTATAAGTAATTTCAAAGACCATAATATGTAGCGTGAATTAATATTTTTCTTGCATTTCTGGCTCTTCTCTATAAACTTTAATAGCATAATTTGTACAGCGTGAGTCTTTTCGATTTCTCCGCTTTTTTACCCGAGGCGGCTAGACGCCAAATCTTAAGCAAAGTATAGGCAATTTGGCTGTCTACCCGCCTCGGGTAAAAAACGGGAGAAATAGAAAAGACTCACGCTGTATAATTCATACCCTTTTCCTTTAATAACTTGACCGCGAGACCCAACAGCGTTTGCTCTAGAGAGCGCTTCCTTTTTGTGAGGTTTTCGTTCCATTCGCAATATAAATTTGATTTGTTCTGTCAGTAGCACAGAATGAATTCAAATATCTAAAATGTTTGATTATGAACATAAAGGTCGCACAATATATTCAGTGAAAAATTTGAGACTATTGTCTCAAAAACTAAAATTTCCTGCCAAATTTTAGATAATAGCCAGAAATTTATTTTTAACTAAAAAATATGCGGGGATAAAAAACAATTGGATGCAAAAAAATTGTTTTTTGATTATTTCCAAACGGTTCGTTCGTGGTGGCGGTGGCGAATTCAAATCTGTCGCTGCTTTTAGAAAGTCAGCTAGGGTAAAATCAAGCCAAGGGTACTTTTATTTTAGGCACGCCCCCCCCTCTGCAGCAAAAAAGCGGTGGAGTCTAAAATCGAAAAAAATAATTGAGGTTAATTTTTGCTGGCTACACGATGCGAAAAATCGCTTCTTGATAGCTACTAGGTTTTTGCTGCAGAGGGGGGCAAGATACTGCCTGATAGAGCTTTTAAATCGACTTTATCGATTAAGTAATACAATCACATTTGGTCTCGACGGTACTTCGAACTCAAAAAAGTAGATTCCAAGGAAAACTTTCTCTTTTTTTTTTTTATTTCGCTGACCTTTATTTTATTTTGCTTCCTTGAGTTAAAATCTGCATGACAAAAATGCCGCAAGTGACGCTCCATAAAGTGACTTCCCAAAGCATGGAGAAAACATCGTCAAATAATTGCCATGAATTAAACTACCAGCTACAACAGACAACATTGCAAGCATTTTCAAATAGATAGAAAAAAATGATGCAAACAAATGTACTGCGAAAAAGCAAGCTTTTACGCGCTGAAGAGACTGACTGCAGAGGTAACTGTGAGTAAAAAGGCGATTATAACGTTATTGTCCTGAAATTTTTTTTTATATGAAAACGGCCACTTTGTTTTTATAGACGAATTATTCTAGCGAAAAATAGCGCTAGAGAGCAAAAAATAAGCCAAATGTTCGAACGACTGTGACAAACTTCTCAAAAAGTTTGATAGTAATCAGTCAACTTGGTCAATTAAATTAAAAACAAGATTTTCAAAAAAATTTTCAACATATTTTTTTAATGTTGGTAATTTTGTAGATTTTTTTTTGCTTTTCAGTTCGTTTTCCAGAAAATAAGTTCATTGCCCATGTGCCAGAAAAAACGCTCGAAATAAAGAAAAAATAAATAATTAATATCCGCTAACAATATTATGGTATCTGAAAACAAAAATAATCTTTAAAAATTTGTTTTTTTTGTCTTCAATACAATATGTTTAAAAAAATTATTAATTACGTGGGCGCAAAATTTAGGCGGATTTAAATTTATAGACAAACTGACAGTAGCATTTTATATCGCATTTTCGCTTTAATTTTTACGTGTAATTTGTGAACACACTGTTTAACAGCTCAGAGTTTAATAAAAATAATTTCAACAATTATTATCAAATTTGTTCGAGATGTTATATGTAGATCGAAATTTCTATCCCTTGACTAAAACGAATGAGGATGAAACAATAATATCCGCCGATCTCTGAGCACCTCTTCTTCGTATGTAAGATCGTAGCGAAAGCAAAGTTTAATATTTCGAACTTTATTTCAGCGGAAAATGTGGCAAATCGGATTTACGAGCCTCCGCCGAGCAGAAGTGATGTGAGAAAATGTTTAGCTACAAAAAATTAAAATTATTAAAGTGTCTATATCGGAAAAAATGTGTTTTTTGTCGTCACGTGACCGAAATATAGCGAGTTTTCGTTGAAAGGATTTGGAATAAGTTTACCTGCCATAAGTCGTGTCTGTAGACTCGAAGCGCGACTAAAAGCAAGAAATAAACCATTGAAGCGACGAAAAATCTGGAAATGGTTGTAAGTGTAACGATGAGAGGTGCACCACCAGAAATAATTGGAAAAATTTGAGTAAGAATGTTTTGAATTGTTTGCGACTCTTTGTCAGCCTAAAATTACTTTATGAATTATTCCGGTTTAAAAAATTTTCGTCAAAAAAATTGAACCTATCAAATTTTTTTATAAAAAACGATAAGGGCGTGATTTGANGGCTCGTGAAAAAACGGATCGGATCTGGATCGGTCGGGTTTTCAAAAAATTGGATCGTATCTGGATCGGATTAGTCGACTTTAGAAAAAAAATGGATCGGGTCGAGATCGGATCGGATGACTCAAAAAAAGATTGGATCGGAAAACCGATCCAATTGTGCCGACCCCTGGTCCAAACGTTGAAACGGCTTTTGGAAACTACTCATCCGATTGAATTGGCAGGTGCCCGAAAATAACCAAACATATTGAACAATTTTTTTCAAACATTTTTTCGATAATAAGGTTTAATATACGATTTCGAAAAAATGGTTCGACTCGGAGAAATTTTTATGTTGATTTCTCTCTCAATTAGTATGGTTATTGTGAGCTGTCTGTAGACTCAACTGTATTTCTGGGTTTTAATAGCCGAACTCTAAACAGTTTGGACACCATATTTACTATAGAGAGTCACTTCGGACAATCATATTATATATATTATTATAGACATTATATATTTTATAAATAGCATGTATTTTTATTGAAAAGCAACGTTCGGTAGTTTTTTCTCAATCTTCAATAAGTGCCTTTATAAGGACGATCCGATTTCGAATTTTAGAAAAATGCTTGTTCTTAGGACCTTATAGCAGCAGTTTACTGTTATAATATTTTCTGTCAGTTCAGAAATTCTGCCGTGCGAAATCTAGATTTTCAACATTTTGTAAGAAAAATTAGTGTACAAAATTATTTTACAAAAACTGGAGTTACTATCCAAGACCTAGAAGCTGAAATAGGTTTATTTTGTGATCAAATAATGACGGCTGGATGCTGCAGTGGTACTTTAGAAAGAAGACGCCGAAACCCATTTACGAATTTGTTCAACCCAAGAAACGGTGAATTTTGTACAAACTTCTGACATTTTTTTTAAAGTTGGATTTTGCAAAAAAGAAAAAACTGTCAAAATTCACCAATTTTTCAGTATGTTTTCTGAAACGAAACCTATCCAGTCCTATTAGAATCAACTACAAACAACACCAATGTTTTGAAACCAAAGAAATAAACTGTTCAGTACCTGCTTTTCACTGTAAGAATTTTTTTAGTTTGTCAGAATTCATGCATTTTTCAGTACAGCACANGCAACGGTTTCAAGTGATCTTCAGTAAACTTTTGTTGTTAAACTAGTTTTGTTGATATTGGAGTCATATAACATACATTATTTTTATATATTTGGAATCGTGATGGGATTTTCTTTCATATGCAATGTAATATGACCCCATGCGGGTCATATTTAAAATTTGACTTTTTGGGGTCATATTACAAAATTTGACCCCAAAAAATTTTCCTCAAAGAATTCTAAGCAGAATGGTAAAAAAATCATAGTCATATCATATCCAAAGACTTGGAAACCGACAATTTAAGATTAAACCGGTTTTTCCGGTACACCACATACTCAAACGTCCTGACACCTATGATTTGACAATTTTTGTCAGGACGTTTGCGAAACCGTCAGGACGTTTGAGAAACTGTCAGGACGTTTCTCACTTACACTTTTTTTTGTCATTTTATTTGAAAATTATTTTTGTTTTGGTGTTTATTCAACTTAAGTTATATAAGTAAATAAACTGTGTGTGTATATCGGATATCCGATTCGCCGAAAACGCTTCGTGCCGTCGCGTATCGGAACCTTTCCTATCACGATCTTTTGAAATTTTCGAAATCGGTTGATCCATCTCTGAGAAAAACTCGTGCAAAAAACCGTTTCGCTGAAAAAAAAACACGCCATTATAAAATCAAAGTTTATTACCGTGGTTTTTGTCTATAAGGACAGCTGAGATTTTGCCATACTTTCCTTAAAGACTGTCCTAATGGTTTTCGTACCATATCGTCCTTATTTTTCAAAAATGCTCCAAAATTTTTTTGGCCGAAAATAATGAAACCTTTTTTTGCTCTTTAGTTAATTTCTTTCGGAAAGAGGGACTTTATAGAAATATTTCTAAAAACAAAGGCGTGGTTTTTTCAGAGCAACCCAAAAGGAAGTAGCAATCGGTATTTTTGCTGACTACTGCTTATCCGGTCATCGGATCGGTGAGAAACAAAGTGCATTGCGGGTACCGACTCTTTGACTATGGGCTACAATTGCAATTTATTGAATGTACCGTTTTCGAGAAAACTCGCTCCAATCGAAGCCTGCTTTTTAGGTTTATTTTCCCAAGATTCCGCATTTTAGCTGATTACCGGTTAACCGGTCCGTCGATCGGTAATAGTCTATCAAGTGTATCAACTCATTGACTCTGAGATACAATTGGAATTTTTTGAATCGGTTGTACCGTTAACGAGAACTTTCGCTCCGATTCGCACATAATTCCCAAAAAATAATCAACTTTTTGTGCTCTGGATAAGAGATATCAGATTGATTTACCTCGCCCATTGAATATATCGTTTTTTCTCATGAAACTTGCTGCACTATTATTAAAACGGTCAACTGAGGGATCTCAGAATATTCAAAAATATTTTTTACGGTCAGAAATTTGTCATTTTTGTCTCCCGAAAAACGATACTGTGGTTTGTGTCTATAAGGACAGCTGAAATTTTGTTATTTTGTCGTTTTTATTCAAACATTTTCGGAAGCTATTTATCGATCACAAAAATTTATTTTGGCCGAAAAATAATGCATCTACCTCTTGAATGTGGCCATTTTTGACTGGAAATAATGAAGACCTTTTTTTATTTTCGGACAAAATTTTCCGAAAAACAAGTGATTCATAGATTTTTTTCTATAGACAGGACAAATATGAAGAAATTTGTTTTGCCCTTGACCTAATTGCCGAAAACCATATTGTCCATATAGCGGGTGAAGCTAAAATGAAAGGGTAGGTTTTGGCCATTTTGTCCTCATTAACGCACACCACAGTAGGCAAGGATCCAACAAACAATAAATATGCCCTGCATAAAACCTGAAATAGCAATAACGAAGCATTTACATTTTAATACCAGTTTTATTTCTATAAATAGTAAATTGAATACTTTTTTCGGTGACGAAGAAGTTGAAATGGGCAATAATGATCTCGCGTAAAAGCTCTCGGATTATACAGCAAAGCGTACACATGAAAAACAACAAAAAAGCATCAGTTTAAATAATTATTAGACATGGATTGAGAAAATATAAACCTTGAAAGTCTCAAGAGTAAAATAACTTGCGAAGTTTTTGTCAATAAAATTCCTTTAAAAATCAAAATAAACGCAGGCGTTATTAAAAAGAAGTTTAGAATGTCCTTATAAAAAGCACCTAAAACACAAGAATTATAAAATTTATTTAAATCTGAATTGCAAAAAGTCTTCATAAACAAATTTAAAAAGCTAAAATTTAACGTGATCGAAGTTGTGACAAAGCAGTTAAATTTGTTGGTTGTTTTTTTACTTCTATTAAAATGCGTAGCCGCGAAAAATTTACAAATTTAGAAACAAATTTAGAATATAAAAAATATAAAGTCGAAAAATAAAAATTTTGAATTCATTTAAATACCATAAACTCAACGGTTGCAATAAAAATATAATCAAAAAATGTAATACTGCCGTGTTTGGAAAATAGTTCAAGAAACGAAGAAAAATTTCAATACCTGGTACATTATTATGGTCTTTGAGAATTATCTTTGAAATTGGCCGTTTGTCCGTATAGAAGAACGAGTTTTTGAAATAACGTCGATACTTTTTACTGATACAATGAACTGATACATGTACTGTTTTTTCTGCGTACGCACTTCCCCTAACAAAAACGAATATACCAAAAATGTCTTATCCCGGCTAACTTATCCGATACAAAAGCCCCAAATATTTATCAAACATATTTCAAATAATGGGGTTTCTGTCTATAAAGACAGGTGAGGTCATTTTTTGGCGTTTCCGCGTTTTGCTAAAATGAGAGTTTCGCCGCACTTCAAATACTGTGGCAGGACACAAGTCTAAGCGGACAAAACGGGCAAACCTACGCATTTCCTCTGAAAATCCGAAAAACGTTAACTAAAGTTTAAGCGGACAAAACGGCCATTTTTAATGACCATAAAAATGAAGCGGACAAAACGGGATTTAAAATTCTGTCCGCTTGGCCAAAATTCACATTACTTCAGTCCGACAGTACTAAATTTTCCGTAGGCGAGAAATGATTGCCAAAGCACCCAATATATTTTGCAAGTCGAAACCACTAATTATTTTACATCAAGTTAGTTTAGGTACTCAGGTATTATCTTTGATATACGGTTAACCAGTTTTTATCTTCCATAATTTGAGCTTGAAACCGAGAAGTTCTGAAACGACGCCAGAAAACGCCGAAAGAATTACCATCTTAGTTATATTGTATAACCATGGGCTCATCACCAAACCATAAACTTTGAATGGTGATTCAATTTCTTAAAAGGGGGGAAAAATAACCAAATTTATTCTCTTAAAGTCATAAAGAGAGGGGGGTACCGTACAACGACCGATTATGTACATCGGCCTTGTACATACGGCCGTTGTACAATAGGGCCGTTGTCCAACGGCCGTTGTACAATGGCCGTTGTACAACAGGCCGTTGTACATAATCGGCCGTTGTACGGTACCCCCAAAGAGAGCCACAAATGCAAGAAAAGAAATAAAATGATTAAGGGGTGGTCGTCGCATTTTAAGGCGAAAATGGGGTTTTCAATGGCCAATTATCGCCAAAGTACAAATAGTTGGACAAAAATCTTGCATCTTAAAAAATCGGAAGTGACGGATGGCTCGTCCAATCAAAAACGTGCGTACAAAACTGACGGAATTATTTTTTCAAAATGTATCTCTTCCGTTTTTTAAGGTACAATAAGGATTAATGACTAAAATTAACCGGACAGAACGTGAGCAGGTTATCTCAGAGCTTTTTCGAAAAATTCTTGGATTTGGCTTCAGAATCACCGAAAAACAGTATTTTGACCCTACTTTAGGGGTCTCAATCAAAATGTATCTCCTCCCTGGATTTAAAAGTTACACATTCGAAACCTTCAGTATCTAAGGTTTTTGCTCCCTTTTTTCCAATTTGCATAACTTGCTATCCGCCAATGAGAACGATCAATTTTCGCAAATACCGACGTCTTTTCCAGATTAAACCAATCAAAACGGTGGAATTCAGATTTATTCAAATTGGAAAAAAGGGAGCAAAAACCTTATATACTGTAAAGTGGGTGAGACCAATGGGCAACATGCAGATCAGTATCGAGAGTTTTGTCGAAATTTCTTTCTCAGTTTTCTAAAATCGTGTTTTGATTTTCCAATAATTGATAAATTTCAACTTATTTCAGAAGAATTTCTGAAGAGTATCAATCGTCTATATTTTCATAAAAAAACATCAAAATAAAATTGGGAAAATTTGTCTTAAGAGCCTCATTTTGCGACGACCACCCCGTGTTACACATGATTAATGTACGCTACATAAGTATGGTATTTTAAATTTATTATACGGTATAATAAATTTCAAAGACCATAATAATGTAGCGTGAATTAATATTTTTTTCTTGCATTCCTGGCTCTCTCTATAAACTTTAAGAGCATAATTTGTACAGCGTGAGTCTTTTCGATTTCTCCGTTTTTTTACCCAGGCGGCTAGACAGCCAAAATCTTAAGCAAAGTATAGTTAGGCAATTTTGCTGTCTACCCGCCTGGGTAAAAAACGGAGAAATAGAAAAGACTCACGCTCTATAATTCATACCCTTTTCCTTTAATTAACTTGACCGCGAGACCCAAGACAGCGTTTGCTCTAGAGAGCGCTTCCTTTTTGTGAGGTTTTCGTTCCATTCGCAAATATAAATTGATTTGTTCTGTCAGTAGCACAGATGAATTCAAATATCTAAAAATTGTTGATTATGAACATAAAGGTCGCACAATATATTCAGTGAAAAAATTTGAGACTATTGTCTCAAAAACTAAAATTTCCTTGCCAAATTTTAGATAATAGCCAGAAATTTATTTTTAACTAAAAAATATGCTGGGATAAAAAACAAATGTAATCGTTCCAATTTTTCAAAAAAAATTTCCCCGCACCATTTTTATTTTCCAGTTGGATGCAAAAAAATTGTTTTTTGATATTTCAAACGGTTCGTTCGTGGTGGCGGTGGCGAATTCAAATCTGTCGCTGCTTTAGAAAGTCAGCTAGGGTAAAATCAAGCCAAGGGTACTTTTATTTTAGGCACGCCCCCCCTCTGCAGCAAAAAAACCGGTGGAGTCTAAAAATCGAAAAAAATAATTTGAGGTTAAATTTTTGCTGGCTACACGATGCGAAAAATCGCTTCTTGATAGCTACTACGGTTTTTGCTGCAGAGGGGGGCAAGATACTGCCTGATAGAGCTTTTAAATCAACTTTATCGGATTAAGTAATACGAATCACATTTGGTCTCGACGCTACTTCGAACTCAAAAAGTAGATTCCAAGGAAAACTTTTCTCTATTTTTTTTTTATTTCGCTGACCTTTTATTTATTTTGCTTCCTTGAGTTAAAATCTGCATGACAAAAATGCCGCAAGTGACGCTCCATAAAGTGACTTCCCAAAGCATGGGAGAAACATCGTCAAATAAATTGCCATGAATTAAACTACCAGCTACAACAGACAACATTGCAAGCACTTTTCAAATAGATAGAAAAAAATGATGCAAACAAATGTCACTGCGAAAAAGCAAGCTTTTACGCGCTGAAGAGAACTGACTGCAGAGGTAACTGTGAGTAAAAAGGCGATTATAACGTTATTTGTCCTGAAATTTTTTTTTATATGAAAACGGCCACTTTGTTTTTATAGACGAATTATTCTAGCGAAAAATAGCGCTAGAGAGCAAAAAATCAAGCCAAATGTTCGAACGACTGTGACAAACTTCTCAAAAAGTTTGATAGTAATCAGTCAACTTGGTCAATTATTCAAAAAACAAGATTTTCAAAAAAATTTTCAACATATTTTTTTAATGTTGGTAAAATTTTGTAGATTTTTTTTTGCTTTTCAGTAGGTTTTCCGAAAAATAAGTATCTTGCACATGTGCCAGAAAAAACGCTCGAAAATAAAGAAAAAAATAAATAATTAATATCCGCTACAATATTATGGTATCTGAAAACAAAAATAATCTTTAAAAAATTGTTTTTTTTGTCTTCATATACAAATATGTTTAAAAAAAAATTATTAATTACGTGGGCGCAAAATTTAGGCGGATTTAAATTTATAGACAAACATGACAGTACATTTTATATCGCATTTTCGGCTTTAATTTTTACGTGTAATTTTGTGATGCGAACACACTGTTCAACAGCTCAGAGTTTAATAAAAATATTTTTTCAACTATTATCAAAATTTGTTCGAGATGTTATATGTAGATCGAAATTTCTATCCCTTGACTAAAACGAATGAGGATGAAACAATAATATCCGCCGATCTCTGAGCACCTCTTCTTCGTATGTAAGATCGTAGCGAAAGCCAAAGTTTAATATTTCGAACTTTATTCAGCGGAAAATGTGGCAAATCGGATTTACGAGCTCGCCGAGCAGAAGTGATGTGAGAAAAATGTTTAGCTACAAAATAATTAAAATTATTAAAGTGTCTATATCGGAAAAAATGTGTTTTTTGTCGTCACGTGACCGAAATATAGCGAGTTTTCGTTGAAAGGATTTGAATAAGTTTACCTGCCATAAGTCGTTGTCTGTAGACTCGAAGCGCGACTAAAAGCAAGAAATAAACCATTGAAGCAACGAAAAATCTGGAAATGGTTGTAAGTGTAACGATGAGAGGTGCACCACCAGAAATAATTGGAAAAATTTGAGTAAGAATGTTTTGAATTGTTTGCGACTCTTTGTCAGCCTAAAATTACTTTATGAATTATCCGGTTAAAAAATTTTCGTCAAAAAAATTGAACCTATCAAATTTTTTTATAAAAAACGATAAGGGCGTGATTTGACAAAGAATTGGACCAAAAATTTATTGATTAAAATTTTTGACAAAATTTTTTTAAACCAAGATTTTGAGTCATCTTTAATCGTATTTTGAGTAAAAACAATTTGTTTCATACTAAAATTTTTTGATTCAAAATGACTTTTTGGCCAAGTTTTTTCTCCACATATAATATCTTTGACTTATATGAAAGACTTATATTTTATATGGTGTCTACTTTACTTTCAATTTTATGGTCTAAAATGTTTTGTTACATAAAATTTGTGCTCACCTTCTTGTAAAAAGCATAAATTCTGTTTGCACATGGTAGGAATCCATTTATAATGGCAAAAAGTACTCCAATGTAAAAGTAGCCACTAGATTGCTTCTGTTGAAAGACTTTCCTCATGATAAGAGCACCCAGATCAACCAAAGAAACAGATGCCTTTAGCCGGATGAAATTCGATTTAAAAACGGGATATTCTAGAAAAAATTGAAATCTTAAGGGGGTATGCGACTCTGATTTGACATTTTCTCGGTGAAATATACTGAAAACTAACAGTTCATGAGAAAACCGAAAATGCTAATTTGTAGATCTATCCTTAATCTTGCGAAAAAGTACATCACAAATTATTTTTGACCATCACACCAATAGGTACAGTATCGTAACAAGTGACATTTTCAAAATTTCAAAATCTATCTCCTCCCAGACGGTATATCCAATTGAGCTCAAATTTTCACAGATCACGTAACGGTAGTAATATAATTTTTAATGGAGAGCTTTTTTCGATCCGGCGACTGAACAATTCTAGAACTCAAAAATCTATCTCCTCCGAGGATATGTTTGCAAAATAGCTCAAATTTTATCAAGTATTCCTCAGAAAATTTTAAGAGATAATGGAGAGCTTTTTGCAATTCGGCTAGAACTCGAAATATGATTTTTTGGTCATTTTCCGAAAATTTCCGAAAAAAAAAGTGCTTCGATTTTTCGAAACTAGGTCAAAGAAAGCCAGTGAAACACTGATGAGAAAGTTGGCTTACGTCAAGTCGATATTTTGAAGTTTTAGTGGTCAAATTGGAGCAAACGTTATTTTTAAACTTCTCTTTCAAAAAATACTTAAAAAAATCGAAAAAATGCAAAAATTTGAAAAAATTTTTTTGATGATTGGGTCTTAGTACACTTAATTATCACCCGTATCAATTTGGAGCATTTTCAATACCTCTAAGGCCTTTATTAAATCAGAGTCGCATACCCCCTTAAGTTGTTCGAAATTTTTTAGTAATTGTTACAGGAAAACATTTTTCGACCAGATAAGGCAACATTTTTAAGAACTTTTCAAGCCAAAACTTTTTATATAATTCGGCTTTTGAAAACGTCTTATCCAATTAAGTTCTCCTAAAAAAAAACCACCTTAGATAGCTCAAACGGAGCACAAATATCTAGTGAATCATAAAGGCGAGATTTAAGTTTAGCGAAGTAAAAAAGTAACATTCAAATAATGCCAAAAATTTTCTCTCGAAAAGTAACCCAGGTAGGTACATTTTCAGGTCCATATAACATTCCAGTGTCTAAATACAAAAATTGCTCCTTACCATCACCAGGTGGTGTCAGGTGTCAAAAAAAAATAATGCCAAAAATTTTCTCTTCAAAAGGTACCCCCTCAAACACATTTTGAAAGGTAAACTATGGTCATTTCTCCAGAAACCGAAATTTACCGGTGATCTCGGTGATTACCGGTCAACCGGTTACCGCGGTAGGTGGTTTGGAACAATGAAAAGCGATTACCATGTATGAACTCATTGACCCTTGGATACATTTGGATTTTTTGGAATCGTATGTACCATTCTCAAAAATTTACAAAAGCCTTTGAATGTTACTTTTTTACTTCGCTAAACTTAAATCTCGCCAAAATAAAAAAAGTGGTCCAGAGCATTTTTTTTTCTAAGATTACTGAAATTATTTAACTTCTGTGGATTCTGTCTAAGCGGACACTATTCAAAATCCCGTTTTGTCCGCTTAAAGGTACCCCGCTTAGAGGACAGAATCCACAGAATCAGTTTTTGTTAACAAAATTTGAAACAATGGTCTGATTCAAACCATTTTTCTGATTTATTTTTGTCTAAATATTTGTGCTCAGTTTGAAGTACAGATCGATATCGAATTTTCAAAACAGGCAATTTTTACGCTCAAATTACGAAGATTAAAATGAAACGCCCACTTAAAAATATTTAAAAATACCCTCTAAATAATTATGGTCTGTAAAATTCGTCTTCTAGTAGAAAAAAAAATCAAAAAGTTTAGACGTAAGTAAATTTTTAAATTGGAAAAAATATAGGCGTCTTTTTTTTGGGGTCATATTACAAAATTTAGACGAAATGTCACAAAATCAGTCTCATAACACCCATAGTGAGCGAGAAACCAACAATTTAAGATTTGACCGGTAACTACCGGAATTCTGGTATCCGGGTTAAAAATCGAAGAGCGTTATGCAAGGTATCAAACCATTGACTCCAATTTTTTTTTTAATTTTTCAAATCGGTTCACCCATCTTTCAGAAAAACTCCAGCAACTGATCATCCCGCTGAAAAAAAGCCGCGAGAGAAGTTGAAAAAGTCATTCTAAAAAAGTTGCTTGTCCGTTAAGGCTGTCCTATTAGAGACAACTTTATTGTGATCCGTTCCTTAACCCAATGTTTTTCTTCCCAAAGTCGAACATGAATTCTTTCAGGCCCTGGTTTTATTGCATTTGGCGCTAATTAAGGATAATAATTCGTTATACGTTATCACTAGATTAACCTTCAAGACCCTACCTTTGCGATTACATTTGCGGGATCTTAATGCATTTAGTCAAAGAAATTAAAACACCAGAAAATCATCATAATTAGGTCGGTGAAATAGGAACTTAGGTTTGCGTCTATAAGGACTGGAAGGACAAATTTATTTTGTCCGAAGAATATTTTTTTTTTGCTCTTTAGTTATATTTTTCGATAAAAAAGGTATTTTATAGATATTTTCAAAAAATAGGTTTTGGTCTCCAACTCAAAATTTTCGAAAATGATATATCGATAACGGGCCCCTGGGCATTTTTTGCCACTTTTTTAGCCAAAAGTTTTATAGACAAATGTTATATATAAAATGTAATTCGGCTTTTGAAAACGACTCATCTGATTAAGTTCTTAGAAAGCTCAAACTGAGCACAACATTTTTTAAAAAAATTTGAAACAATGGTCTGATTCGGACCTTTTTTTTAAATTTATTTTTCTCTAAATATTTGCTCTCAGTTTGAGTTATCTAAGAAATCAATCGGATGAGTCGGTTTCAAAAGCCAAATTATTTACAAATGTTGGCTAAAAAAGTGGAAAAAAATGCTCAGGGGCCCCGTAATTGATATGTTCTCTTGAAAACCGCATATAGTGCCCCTTCACGTCGATATTGTCCTTATAGAGAGACACGCTTGAATACAAATCTTAGGTTTTGGCCATAATTTGTCCATATAGCGGGTGACCTTATAGACGCACGCCACAGTAGTAAGTTCATTGCAAATTTCAATATAAAAAACAATTTAGTTTGAAAATATTTAAATTTTTTTTGCCAAAATGACAAAATTCACCCTTTAATATCGGTCGGTGGTCGGCATAAACATTTCGCTGTACCCGGCACGGCCCGCCGAGAGGCTAATATATCGAAGATTATTACTGTAACAGCGTCATAATTGTGAGGTCAGAAAAGAAAGTGACTAATCACACGATTGTCAACTAATGTAGGAATCGTGTAAGTCCATCTATGATTGGTCACTATCTTTTCTGATGTCACAGTTATGACGCTGAGTAACTATCCATACCGAAGTATAATCTTCGATATATTGAACCACATTTGGTGGAATGTCAGGAAACACTCGAAATTGATTTCAAATTAAACTTGTCATCTAAAAAAAGTCAAAAAACATTTTTATCTAAATGAAGATCAGTTTACAGCGTGAAATTCCAACGTTTTTGAAAAGAGTTCCTTATCATCAGATAAAGAAATTTACCCAAATGCATTATATTTTATTACCCAATATCATCGGAATTATTTTCACCGTCAGATTGATCAGAGTCGGAGCACCCAGAGGTCGAGCTTGAAGATTCGTTTTTTATATTGTCATAAATCATAGTCTTCGGAGAAGGTTTTGAAAGCTTGTAAGGGGGTACTTCGGTGGATTTTAATTACTGTCGTATTTGTCTNATTTTCAAAACGTCCGCTTAGACGCACAAAAAAACGTCCGCTTAGACAAATACGACAGTATTTACAAATGCTTGCAGATTTGAGAATGCATCTCCTTCGTCAAAACTTGATAGATTAAACTCGCAAAGTCATTATTATGCCATAAAGCTACTTTGGTTTGCGTATCAAAGGAAAGTTGAGATTTTCCCACATCCTTGAGTTAGGGTGCCATACTGTCCTTATTTAAAAAACAACACAATTAACGCAAGCCATTTATCAATAATAACAATTTATTTTTGGCGAAAAATATTGAAGACATTTTTTTGCTATTTGTTCAGAATTTTCTGAAACCAGGTATTTTATAGAAATTTTTCTAAAAAAATTTCCGTAAAACCGGATTTGTGAAATTTGTTATTGCTCTTCATTTTAAAAAATTTCAAAAAGACCGTTTTGTCCCTGCTCGTCCAGATTATCCTATGAAGTCATACCGTATGACTCATACGGCAAAATAAAAGGCGTGGGTTTTGTGATTTATTACTCATAATGTCCTTATAGACGTTTAATCTGTCAAGTCACGTGTTAAAACGAACCGGTTCATTTTTTAGGAAAAATAGACACAAAAATTGACTTTCCAACAGTAATAATCCGATTTATAAGTTCCATTTTTAATGTAGGCGAAAATAACAACGCCGAACTAACAAATAGGTCTTTAAAATATTAAAACCTTCCTCTTGTGTTTTATGTCTCGTGAATCTAATATTTTTCTTAAGTTTTTCTTTGTCTTTGTCGTCGTCTTCTGATCCAGATTTTCGGCTCAGTTTTTTCTGCGCTCTGTTTCGAATAATTTGGTTTTCCCTAATGATATTGTCTTACATTCGGATTAAAATAATTTAACAAGATCCCCACAAATCTTTAGATTAATCTAAAAACCTCCAACTATAGTTGGAAACCCGGCGGACGTCTGGGAAAATGTGCTCTGATTGGTCAATTTAAACAATATCTAGAGTTTATAATTGAGATAAAGGGTGGTCAGACTCTGACCGTAGTAAGAATTTTTTGGTGATTTTAAAGTTAATTTTTCGTTACAAATCTTCTAGAATGTATCAATTTTGACACTTGGTGGTGGTAGCATCAAAATACGTTTTTTTAAATGGTTTCTAAGAAGAAAGTGTAATTATATTTTTTTCTTAAGATAACATAAATGTGATCCGTATTGACTAACAAATTTTTTGACAAATCATGTTTTGTGAAAATCCGATAATTTTTTCTTAAATTTTCAGATTTATACGGTATGATCCCGAGATATCGATTTCGGCAAGAAATTCCCAGAATTCTCCCTACTCATAATTAATGACCGAAATATCAGAGAGATCGTATTTGTTTTTTTTTGTCTCTTAATAAAAGGAACTAAAAGCGCCAGAGCGTGTCAACTAACCGATTTTGGGCTAAAATATATTTTGATCCGATCCTGACGATCGGAGATCTTCGAGGGGGTCTGTATCTGATGTTTGCGTGTCTGATTGTTTTGAATATAATCGCGCTCGAAGTCCAGCAAATGGTCCAAGATCGGAAAATATCGAACTTCTTCGCAAAGAACTATGCTGCTCAAGGGGATAAAATTTCGGGTTGAAAATGAAAATATGTATCAAAACCTGAGTTTTTTTTATTTTTTTGGCATAATATTGTAGCCTGCGGAAAAATTAAAAAATCAGGAGGTGAACAATTTTCGGCTTTAAATTTTTTTTAACACAAAAAGTGGTTTAAAATGATTTTGTCCCTAGCTGTTCGCGTCTTTGTCTTCGCTGCTGTTTCGTAAAGTGTTGATATTCATGAACTATCATTTTGGTCAAAAATTTGAAATAAAAAAAATCTATCGTTAGGGTATTGTTAGGGTATTCGTTAGGGTACATGTATTTGTAACAATTGGAAATATTCCCTCAATAATTATGGTTTATGAATTAAAAAAAAATTGAAAAAATGTCCTCAGACGTACATTCGCTTGCATTCACTGTTAAAATAGCATGGGGGCAAAGGGTGTGGTGAGCTCAAAAAGATAGCCGAAACGGAGCAGAAATATTTAGTGAATCATAAAATAAAATGGAATCGGACCATTTTTAGATTGTTTTCTGAGATTACTGAAAAATTTTCAAAAGCTACAGCTGTAGTTCAAAACGAATAGAAACTCTACAGAAGCATTATTTTGCAATTTCGACCCCAAAATCAAAATATGAATTTTTCAACGTTACGTGAAAACATTCCCGAAAAAAATGTACTTCGATTTTTTCGAAAGTAGGCTCAAAAGAAAGCTGGGGAAACACCGAAGAGAAAGTTGGCTTTCGTCAACACGATATTTTGAAGTTTTAGTGGTCAAATTGACACAAACGTTACTTTTGAACATAATATTGAAAGAAATAATTGAAAAAAATCCGAAAATGTTTTTGTTGTCATTTGGGTTGTTTTATGCGTTCAAAACATAAACAATGCATTTTTATGATATTGATTTTTGCAAGAAAGACTTGTTTTTAAACAACTAGTTTCGATTTTATTTTAAATCATCTTCGGGCTAATGTGAGGAATCGAAAAGCTCGATTGTTTTTTCAATATTTAAGTTATAGAAGTGTCAGATTTTTTGTCCTTCTTAGGAATCAGGCAAGGGAAAACAGAAAGTCCATTGTTGTCGTGGGGCGACTTGCTATGTTGAGTTACCGGATTTCTAAGCAGTGATAGTAAACCTTTAACGAGTTTTCTGTGGAGCTGTTTAGTGAGCGTTAGTTTCAGAAGTTCTAAAAATGTCTTCGAGAAATTTCTCCGTCGATATTTATGCATAGTGTAGATCTCTATTGTATACCTAGGTAGGTTGTCGTTCATTTAATATTTTTCCGGTGAATGTTTTTTTTGATACTCTTCACTTTTTGGTAGTGTGAACACCTTTATTTTTTGTCTGCTGGGTAATTTGAGTTCACATTTAGTATCGCAAGACTTTCAAGATATGCCTATTTGGGGGGGGGGTGTATGAGTGTGTTGGCAGGTCGGGGGGGGGGGATTGTGATACGCAAAACGTATCTTGGGGTATTGTGGTAGTAACTGTTTTTTGGCTTTAGCTTGTCGAATTTATACTTTTCAGTTTAATTGTTTAAATACATATTAAGTTCTGTGTCAAGGGCTGTAGCTTTAATAATTGGTATATATTCTGACTAGCAACTTGTGAGCTCGATGGCTAAGAACAGTAGTGTATAGTTAGGCCTCCCGGAGCAAATAAGAGCACACCGGTTACAATATTCTCTATGGATATTGAAAATTTCGGATCTTAGGAAGTTTTTTGACGCTTATAATTTTTGTCGTCAAAATTTTTTTGACTCTCGACCACTCGGCTGACGCTGTTTAAGGTGGTCAAATATCGACGTTTTTCGTTGTTCAAAACAAAAAAAAAATACATCAAAAAGGTTATTATTTTTTTGTTGGAAAAATAAAACTTTCGATCGCCCAAAACAGCGACCACAGTGGTCGCAAGAAAAAATATTTTTCAACAAAATTTTCACCCGTCAAAACTACACATGTCTGAGTTTTCAGGATTTATTATGACCTTTTTATCGATCGGGTAGCTGTTTTTTGTTCGGGAGGCTAGGATATATGTGTAATGGTCAAAATCGGTTTCGATTCTAATCACGCCGTTTCTTTAGAAATCTGATGCACTGAAAGTTTTTTAGATTTGAGGTTAGGTCGCCTTTTTTTTTAGCGTTGCTCCACCATTGATTTCGATGGGAGAACTGACAGAGATAGCGAGACAAATGAGTTTTCTGCACGTGAAACATTGGAAAAAAATATGCGGGTAGAAATTTTTTTGGCTTCCTAGTTATCACGTGACCGGAAATCAGTCATCGAAATTGTCAAAAAATGACCGAAAACAAGACTTTTTTGCGAATTACCGGTCGAACCGGTAATCATCGGAGAAAAAGAAAAATCCTGATTTCAAATTCGGTTAAGATTAAGATGGCAAAAAAACCGTTTGTCGCTATCTAGTCTAGTTCGCTCAGAACAGATACCCCTTAGGTGGAGCAACCTTAAAAAAAGCGACCTTAGCTATTTTTTGATTAATTAGTTTCAGTGGGAATTTGTTTTTGATAAAGAAACAACTGCAGAAAATGTAGGAACTGTCGTGGGAGAATATATATCAGACATTGTTGTTATCAACAATGTCTAATATTACATTCTCCTCGACTTTATAACCACCCGTTTATGGTGAATAAACCAGAGTCCTTTGCGGCTCTCACAGGTACATACTTCACTCTTCTTTAGAACTGGGATACCCTTAATAATCAGTTTATGTTAAAAAATTGGAAACAATGGTCTGATTCGGACCACTTTTAAATTTCTTTTTCTCAATAGTTGTGCTCAGTTTGAGCTTTCTAGGGACTTAATCGGACGGGTCGTTCTCAAAAGCCGATTATTCTACAAATTTGGCTTAAAAAGTAGCTAATATGTGCCAGGAGCACCCATATCGATATGATATACTGTATATATCATATACAGTATTTAATTTGAATACGACACAAATTTTCGGTCATTTTTTACTCTTTTTCTACCTAAATTAGCGTCATTTTCGATTTGACATCGTCAAACAACTACATGTTGCGGGTTTGTCCTGTAATGAATAAAATTTTACAGCATTCGTCAAAACACGATAAAAATCAACTTTTATGGAAGAAATTAAAGATTTTTGAAATTTGAACCAGATGACCAAAATTATGTGACTGACGGATATATTTTATTTCGGCAAAATTTCTTCGGAATTATTCAAAGAAAAATGAGCAGAAATTGTGCTAGATGACCAAATCTTGAGTCTGGCATATATGGCAGTGAAGAATAGAAAGCAAAACAGCACAAAGCATAGGAATTAATATTTCGAAAAGCGGGATTTTGTGATCTTGTGGTGATAAGCCCATGAAAGTTGATAAAGTCACCGCATTCATTCCCCATAAACCAATCAAGAAACAACAAAACCCAGTAGAAGTTCGCTCTTTCCACCATTGAGCATGAACAGGCATCAAAACAGCTCGACTTGTACCCTAAAATCATAAATTTTGAAATAAAATTTATCAAAAAAATATGAATTTTATCCAAATAAAGCAGAACTGCAGATGAAACTTTTTTTTAGTCCATATCCATTATTATCCCCGGGTCACTTTAAAAACTTATTTGCCTGTTAAAAGAATAGGGAATAAGTTTTTAAAATGACCCGGGGATAACAATGGATATATATAAATTTGAAAAATAAAAGCAATTATCAAATTTTAGTTTTTGTTGATTTTTATGGATTTGGTTTATATTTTTCAAGTTTTTTTACCGCTCAATCTCCATAAAATTTGGTACTAAAAATTTACTATTACTCATAAAAACAAAAATGCTTGAAAAAAATGTTCTAAAATTTTCAGTCATTTTGTAACAAAAAAACGCGTAGGCGGAAAATGTTGGATATCGATAAAAATTTCTAGGGTAGCTTTTTTATCGCCGACTAGCCAATTTTATCAAAATATGAAAAACACCATGAAGTTTCGAAAAAACATTTCAGAAACAAGACTGTAAACGGACAGGTAGAAACCGCGGTAGGAAGCAGGAAATTTCATTTGCCTGTCCGCTTTAAGTCATTTTCCCCTGTCGGCTTGTCGGTTAATGGACATTTTGGGTCCGTCCGGTCCGTTGTCCAATATGGCCCATATTATATGGGCGTTGTCGAGAATAAGCCGTTGTTCGATATGGCCGCTGTCGAAAAAGGCCATTGTCCCGATTCGGACTCCCGAATAGGCCGTTGTCCGAAAAAGGCCATTGTCATATATAGGCCGTTTTGGAAGAGGCCGTTCTTAGCTGCTCCTCGTCTAAGGTCATGTCGCTGTTCTCTGGCGCTCACGCATTTTTTATACAAAATGACCATTTTTTTTATCAAAGTAATATACATGTATCGCACATGCGAAAAATATCTGTGCGTTTGACAACAAAATGTCAATATTGCGCCATTTCACAAATCCTTTAAAAAAAACCAAATCACGTGGTTTTAGGTGTTGATAATTGTGTGATGTACCTGTATCCATGGTCTCCATCCTGGTTCAATTGGTTTTGCTTTCGGGAAAGTGTTCCCTTGTACCAGATCTAGGTCAATGAGATGTTCTGAGACTGGCGCTTCAATGCTTCCTTCCACTGTCAGTTCTTCGTGGAGTTCCCGACGGACCACTGACTTTTCCCAGATTTGCAAATCATAATCAGCCACTATAAAACGTTACCAAAAAACTTTTTTTTAAAATTAAATTTTGGTCGTTTTAACCATTTGAAAACATGGCTTTTTGTTTATACCTGCTGTATAAATACGGTAGAAAACGGCCCTAAATAGCTAAAAATGCAAGCCAACTTTTTGCAGGACTGCAGTGAAGAGATTTTAATAGGACGCGAACTGGCCTCAAGCGTTTGTTATTTTTTATTCAATTAAAATTTTAAAAATGAAAATTTTCGCGTCTTTTACTATGAAAAGATTCATTATACATGTATACTTAAAATAGCTGAAATTTTATTTTTTTAAAATTTATTTGAAGAAAAATGGCTAAAAGTTGAAACCCGTTCGCGTCCTATAAAGCTCTTCACTGCTAAATCACACCATTTCTGAACTTAGCTCTTCATCCACAGCGAATATGCCTTATCTGGACAAAACTCAAAACGGATTTTATGAAGTGGCGGGTTTTTTTTCAGAGCAATAGGCAATCGGAGCGAATGTTCTCGAAAACCGTACATACGGTTCATAAAATTACAATTGTATCTCAGGGTGAATTAGTTGATACACTTGTAATTTTTTTGTGGTGTTTAATTCTGTTGAATTAATTAATGACAGCACAGTGGGTTCAGCTGGACGACCATATCGATTACGCTCCCAAGCTCAGATAAAATCTTTTTTAGGTTTTTATCATGGTGAAAGACCGTTTCGGGACACGAATCGCGTGATGATAACGTAACTGTTGATAATATTGAATTCAGCCAAAATATACTCATTAACTTAAGTTTAAGATAAAGCACCTTAAGTTTTTTTGTATTACTACAGTAAGGTACATACCTTCTGTTATAGCCTCGATTTTGTTATTGAGCAATAAACTGAAACAAACAAACCTACGCACACAAGCGGGCCAATGAAATACAAATAAAGCAGGGTATGATTTACATTTAAGTCCTATCAAAAATTACGTAACGTCACGCGATTTTTGTCCCGAAATAGTTCTTCACCAGAATAGAAAAAAAAAATTGTACATGAATTGTATATGAACTTGAACATCGTAATCGATATAATCCATATATCACCTCTGCGTTCTCATAACGCATCAGTACAGTTATATTTTTTTCTACATAAAAGGATTTTGTGTAACATTTCCTTTATTTTGAAACCATGCAATAAGGGTGTCGACATACATGTGGGTATCAGTCATAGGTCCTTAAAGTAAGGTCCCTATTTATTTAGTTATGAAGAATCCGTCTTTCTTAAAAACGGCAGAAACGACGGCCGTATTAAAAGCATACTCCCATTATTATGTTTTTAAAATTTCGTCTGAAAATAATTATAGATAAGCTATAAAAATTCCAAGCAGTTGTATCCAGCAGCCAATGTTTAAAAAATAACGAAAATTTAAATAAGAAAATGTGATTTTGTTGAAAGTTTATAAAAGAATAATTTAAAATACTGTTGATGACTAGAACGACCGCCGAAATTAGATAAATTAGCTCAAAAAAATTTAGAAGCTTGGCAAAAGCAAAGTTCTTCTTCCGCAATTTCTAAATCGAGCTCCGGAGCGCCCCTAGTTAAAATTTGAGAATGTGTTCTTAGGTAGCTTTCTTCTCGTATGGTCTTCAAGAAAAATGACTGAGTAGGGTGGGCCCAGTTAAAAAAAAGCTACCTTAACAATTTACTTCAAATTGTTCGAAAATTGTGGTGCAAATTAATTTAAAAACGAAAGTTTGGTAATTCATGATTTACGATATGATCTGTTTACTAGGAAAAAACATAACTCGGATTAAAAAACATTATCATGAGCTATTTTTTGCCGATATGCCCATTTTAAAATAACGTTTTTTTATTCTTAAATCCCACAAGTGTGGGTTACAACCGCTTTCAAGTTAACAAAAATACAAAAAATGTTTGCAGCTAGTTGTTTTTATTATTTTGAAATAATATGGCATTATTTTGGCAGGTTTGACTTTGAAGATGATAATTGGGACTATTATTGAAGAAAATACAAATAAGTTGAGATCTACGTTAAAGTTTTCTTTAAACTCCTTACCCGAAAACGAGAGAAGATATAAGGTAGCTTTTATTTACGTCAACCCCCCCCCTAGCAAACCCCGTAGTAGGTACCAGAAGACAATTTTTGTATGGCCATCGGGGTAACTTTTTTAGATAAAACTTTTTGTAATATTTGTTTTGACACCCGACACCATCTGGTGGTGTAAAGAGCAATTTTTTTACCTCAAAAATAGACAAATTACCGGTTTTTGCTGATAACCGGTTAACTGGTAGAGCGAGGGAAACGAAAAAAAATTTTCAGCGGTTAATATTTTGTCAGCTATCCAATCAAAAAAACGTTTCTCTATACCTACTACGGTTTTGGCTGGACAGGTGGATTGACCTAAAAAAGCCGCCTAAAAGAACTGGGCGATTATTTTGATTTGGCAGATATTTGAAAATATGAGCTAAGGTACGAGTGTTTAATATTTTGGTATATTTTGATTTTCATCATCGATGACAATGTCGACTTCTTCTATAAAAATCTTTTTTGACTTTGGATAATTCTCTAGAACAGATTCCATCATATCAGAACACATTCTTTTACGCTTTCTCCATTCAAGCGCCAGTTTCTGTACTCTTAAATATATTTATAATTATTTTTGTCTATAAGGACATTTGCTACAATACCATTCCCGCACGACCCTTCGATATTTCCACAAATATTTCTTTTATAAAATTCTATGTAGTTATAAGAAGTCTTAAAGAAACGTATATATACGTGTATATCATATATGACTCATATAATATGTTATAACTGTCCTCTCAAACTTAAATTTCGTTGAAATTGTTCGTTAAAAAAACGCTCAAAATATTTTAATTTGCTCTCTAGCGGCAAATTTAGAAAAATTCGTCATTTTGGAAAATGTAAATGTCATTTTTGTTTTCCATGATATCAATTGACTGTAAGAAGCAAAACAAAATTGTTAACTTCGAACAATGCTCAAGTTTAGAAATGTTGCTTTCTAGTGGCACTTGTGGTTATTATTTAAATTATATTGGCGATTCCCGTTTGCCTGGTTTTGATGAACCCTCATAAAAAAATGTAAGTGAAAATTATTAATTTTAAATTATGCTCAAATTTTGCTTTCTCAATTTTGAGGGTCAATTTTGTTTTTCCTGATATTGATTTAGCCTAAAAGCTAAATTTTATTTGAAAATTTGAAATTTTCAAAAAAATGCTAAAATTTGCGCGTTAAATGGCACTTTTGGTTAGTTTTGACAATTTTAAAGCTACTTTTTGTTTTCCTTGATTTTTGAAACGCCTGATAAAAAAGACCACCTATTTTTTTTAACTTTTCTTAAGATTTTTCATCATGAAAAATTGGTAAAAAGTCAAATCTGTCGCACCTATAAAAAAAATACCTTAGGTAGCCTTTATTTTTAAAGGAACCCACCTTGACAAAACGGTAAGAGATATCGGGAAACAGTTTTCGTGAATCGATAGCTAAGGTAGCTTTTTTTAAAGCAGCTCACCTTTCAGTTAGGTTTTCCTGGAAGACCATAGCAGATATAAACAAACGGTTTTCTGCTATGGTGTAGCAAAAGTATATGTGGGAATTTCATTTTCTCGTTTTTATCCCTGGTCAGGTACGGAATGTCAAAACCGGTAATGATTTTTCTCAAGAGAATCAAACAAGAAAATTTTAGCCGAAGAGAAATTTTGTCGAATCACCGAAAAACACAGGTAAATTTCGGTTTATAGAGAACTACCCATAGTAAACAGTTTAAAAACAGACAAAAACCGTGAGAAACTTTTTTTTAAAAGGCCCGTCCCACTAAAAGAAAAGGTTGTCCGAGTTGATATTATCACGGACAACCTAGAGCGTATTTTATAAACTTACTTTTGTACTGATTTTGTGTGGTTTGTTGTTTCGCAAACTTCCCCATTTTTCACTTCATTGATTTTTTCTTTTATAATTTTATTTTTTTCAGTCGCATTTATTATTTTCGATTTTAAGTCTGATGTTGAAACTGTCTTTGAAAACTTTCCAAGTTCTACTTTTGCTTCTGCTAATTTCGGTTTCATTTCTTTTAATAATTCAGTCTTTTGGAGGATCTCACGTCGAAAATCGAGAAGAACATTTCCATCGATAGCTGGGAATATATCTTGATTCACAACATATATTTTTTGCTGAAAATATTTATTATATACATTATGTACAGTATATATTATGTACAGTATTGTCTTTAGTAGAACGCGTCCTAAGGATTTTAAAAGTACTGCCCTACGAAAAGTACTTAACTATACTTTAAAAATATGCCTTGATATAGATGATATTGACATATGTTACATACGTATCGTACCACCGAAAAATTTTACGAAAAATTTTACTGTCAAATTCGTCTAAGAGGACAGAAATTTTTTTGTCGTTTTGTCCATTTAAAAAAATTTGTTTAAAAAAATCTTAGACGAATTTGACAGTAATACTTTTCGCAGGACAGTACTTTTAAAATATTTAGGACGCATCCTACTAAAGACACTTTACTGTACATTTAGAAATATATTTTATTTAAAAATGTTGATCAACCGCCACTGTCGTGTTTTTCTTCAAAAATTGAAAAAATAGCGCTAGAGGGGCAAGCCAAGTAATCGTAGGTATGACCTTATACACCCCCGTGATGTTTCCGCAAAAAGGTGTGAATTAATATTCGCTTAGGCCGGATAAGACGATTAAGCTAGATAGCAATGCGTAGCAGGCCCAAATATTGCTAATCGAGCAAAAAAACCCACTCTATCTACGAACTATCAATCGAATTATGCTCGAAAATATTTTCGTCATGCTGAATTTTTGAGATCAAGGTGGATCTACACCATCTTGTATGTTCGAAGTCTGAGATGTTTTCCTATTTCGCGCATGATCACCTCCAATATGCAAATAAGGAACCACCATACTAAAAATTTGGCTTGCAATTTTTGACTCTCTTTCGCTTTTTTCGGCTGTGTTTACTGAATAATTTTGGAATGTTCGAATAAAACAGGAGAATATTGCCTAAATTAATTAATTATTCAAGAATTAATTTACAGTAACGTGCTCTATAAGGACAGAAGTCGATATCCTCCGTCCTCCTTAAGCGAGCACCGGCAAATTTCGGAAAAAAAGGTCCTGTCACTTATGCGGACCTGGCAAATCTTTTGAAAAAAAGGGTCCGTCCTTAATAAAAATTCAAAAAATCGAATTCAAAAAATTTATCTATTTTGAAACGAACTAAAAAATTCATGGAGTCAAATTTTTATTACATTTATTTATTCGCGGGAAAATTTGGAGAAAAAACCATAGCAAAAAAGAGAAAAATGAATTATGATAGGAAACATCTCAAAAAATTTTATCATTTGGAAGTAAAAACGAGGACATGTGGTGCAGGCACATGTTTGTTTGGCGGTAATGGAGGGCCTGGTAGATATCTCCTGGGGTCTGTATCGTGTCGGCTGGATTCGCTGCATTGATCGTCCCGGCTTCATCTTTGAAAGGGGTGGGCAGTTTTCGTATAAATGTCCGTGGGGGCTCCCCCAAGAATTCTTTAAATTAGCCAATGACATGGAAGTGATCGAAAAAAATTGTTAGGCGCCCGTATTTGCATCATAAATATCGTTTAAAAAGTATTGAATTGATCATGTTTCTACAAGCTATTCAAAAGAAATTTTAATGCTTTAACTCAGCGGTTTAAAATTTTAATTTTGTCTTAGATATGGTTGATTATGTAAAAATAAGCTCCCTGTTTTGTATTTGTGAGAATGGTTCTGTGGTTTGTTTGTAAATGTTTCTTCTGTCTTGCTGTTCCTTTGTTTTCATCACTTGCGAAATACTTTGTCCTTTATAGCCTGAATGCAAGTGAATTCTTAGTGATTCTGATGAGTTTGGGAAGTCGTTCCAAAAATTTTAAAATTCGTTTATTTTGGAGGTACATCTGTGGGTCTTCTGCGCCGGGCAAAAGAACTTTTGTTCCTTCTATTTCTGTGTCTTCTGACGGCCCAGTTAAGCCAAGTCGGTTCGTATCGGTTGAACTTTTCCATATAAGTGACTTAGAAGAGTTCCCTGATGAAGATTTGTATTATAGTCGCCATGTTTACAGGAACTTAACTTTTGATGTTGAATTTGTATTTGGTCTAGCTTCATCGTTGATTCGCGGGCTTTCTGTTGTTAGCATGACAGGTTACATATTGTTGTAGCAATTCTTCTGTCCTTAGCTCTTACAGGCTTTTGACACCGAGAGACACGTGTATTGTGAAGATGAGCAATGTAAAATACACGTATTCCATTTGACACAAGTTGCTTGGAATGATTGAGAATAGTCAAAACTGGATTAACGCGTGGTCAAGTCTCCACTAAGTTGTCTGTCGCTTTTGATTTTTGTGAACAGAACCCATATACATATTTTAGGGCATTTCTCGCCATCCATGGACATGTTCTGAGACGACTGTTTTATAATATATTGGTTCCGATTCAAACTATTTACTTGCTTCTGAAGTGGAATTCATAACAGTTGTTCTTAGCTTGAGCACATAGACCGTTTTCTTCAAACGATATTATTTTTTTTATACTCTTGCGGAGGAGAAACCATAAATTGCATCATGTGGAATTTATCCATTATGCAACTTGTATTCTTGGTAAATTAAAATCTAAAATAAAAAACTGATCTGCCTTGGGAAATAAATAAAAATGGAATCTGTAGTCTGAGAGTCTCTCCCTGGATACATGAAAATCTAAATAAATCTGCAACCGCCTTGGATATGGTCATAATATTAATCCGAGAATTTCTTCTATTTTGCTGTTTAGATAACAATCTTAATGATGCTAATACGCCGTTGGAAGAGTCATAAAAATGGAATCTCTTCATTAAAGTAAATTTTAGCTGAGTTTGAGATTAAATCTAACCAAAATAATTCTAACGCACAGTTTGGAAGATACATAAAAATGGAATTTCTATCTAGTTTTTGCTGATTTCAATAAATCTATCAAATAATCAACGCCCTTGGAAGGTCAAAAAATGGAATTTTTCTTCTAAGTTTTCGACTTGATAAAATAAAATCAAAAATAAGCGGTCGTCCTGAATAGGACATAAAAAAAGATGGACAATTTATTCTATTTTTTTCGCTTGTTAATTAAATCTAAAAAAGATCTAACGCCCTTGAAAGATCATACTTGAAAATGGAATTGTTTATAGTTTTACGCTGGTTAGAGAAATAATACTAATACTCACCTAAAGCTTTTGAAGGTTCATAAATATATGGGAAATTCTCTATTTTCCTGGTTTAAGTAAATCTTAAATCTATCTAAATCGCCTCGGTCGGAAGAGGTCCCATAAAAATGAAATTAGCAAGAATGCTGAATGGTCCCAAATTTTGGCTGAAATAGAAAAACTTGGTTCACGTTCCTTCTATAGCCACGACCATGGCAAGCCCTTTTGGAAAAGAGACTGAGTTCCGTCCTTGACGGGCACCGCGCAATACTTTCGACCAAAGTGCCCCGCAATTGAGGGTTCCGAAATCTCCTGATAGAAGGCACATTCTATTGGATTCACACGAATTTTGGTCAACCTAAATTGCAGATCTTCGATAATTTTATAACCTACGTAATCCGTGTTTTTACAACATAATCTATGTTAACAGATACTATCCAAAGAATTTAGACTCCAAAATAATGTTTGAATATATCTCGCGAAAAAATAATTATACCACTTGTCCAGAAACATTGATATCAGTTAAAATTTCCGGCTGTTTTTTGCTAAATACTTAATCGTAGTACTTTTGATATATCTTTGAGTTTTAAGTCCCAATTTCTTTTGTGTAAATCTCAAATGCAGACAGTGCTAGATTAGGGTCGGGTTTTGCGAGCCTTTTAAAATATTCGCTACAGGTGGGCGTACTATCACTTGTATACTGGATCAATCCTGTAGCTCCATCTGCAACTTATAAAATTGAAAATAAATATAATTAACTAATCATATAATGACCCAGCTTGGAAAACTGAGCAGGCTAAAGGTGGTTATCAAGTAGGTGATGTCGCAAAAAGTTTGGGCATGGAATGAGTTTATTGAAGCCGACCAAAAAACGAATCGGTTGGTCGACATTGTCTAGACCACAATAAACACGATTGGTCTAAGACAGGTCCCACACACCTCAAAAGTGAGACGTCTGATTAAATAAAGGACCGTCTAGGCATCAAATATTCACGATTTAATCGCAAAATTATGCCTATGCGTGAAAATTTTATTGCAATGACAATCACGAATCAAAGAGAAAGTGCTCCAATGAAATCTACAGCGGATCTGACTTTATGAAATGTAAGTCTTCGAGAGCAATCGCTGTAAATATGATTTGAGAGAAGTGGTCTTTCCTTGTGACTGTATCCTGATGTAAAAATCTGACCGCGAAAAGTTAGTCGAGAGTGTTGCGGGAATGTTATTTAAATGTTGTTTATAAGGTTAAAAGATATTTGTTAATGCAGGCACACTACCCTCTTAAAATAAATGATGATAGGCTCTTTCGTATAACCACCTTGTCAAAGTTGATGTTCGATGACGTGTGTCTATGTATCCCAAATTTCACGAAAAAATTTAAAATGAAAGTGAGGAAATTTGCGATTTTGATCTTATGTAATTCGCTTTCTATATCGATATTTTAATAATACGAAATACACAGTAGCACTTACTGCGCACAGTACATCGTAACACGGGCTAATTGCAAATGCTCTTATAAAGAACATAAACATTTGATTTTTGTTGAGATCCACTCAAACATTTAACAAAATAGAAAAATTTGATAGTTCAAGAAAGAATGCAAAAAAACAAAATAAGTTTTTTCAGCATTCAAAAATTCACACAAATAATGAGATAATTACTTCTAGGTTTCATAACGAGTCGAATAATATTGATTTTATATGTTAATGTGAATATATTTCGAGTTTTTAGGTTCGTCATCGTAGTTATAATACATGAGCGAGAACTAACACAAAAAATATTGCAAGGTAATAATCATGGTTCTACAAGTTTTTTTCACCACGCAAGCCATTTTTTTGCTCATATTTTGTTTTATGTTTGTCAATATTTTATTAACGTACTTGATGAACCAACACTAAAACTCGGAAATATAATTTACATAAACAATAAAAAAAATACATTAATTACATCTCGAACAAAAAGTTCTGTTAGAAAATAGTGAATATAACGAGTAAAGTCTTAATTAATGTACAGCCATAGGCATTTTAAAGATTTTTTATTACAGATCGCATTTTGACTTTGGGTGGATGAACAAATAATCGTGATTAATGAAAAATATCCTGAAAATACCTCAGAAAACGAAGAAAAAAATCAAATTCACTACACGTTACATTATTATGGTTTTTGAACACGACAAATAATCTTCGAAATTTTGTTTGGGACCCCATACTGTTTTTAGATTTATCAAAACCACATTTCAAGCAAAGTTCATATCTAAATCTATTTTTCACCTGCTGTCCTGAACGAAAGATTATTGTTCTCTTTAATATAGGTAACTAGTAATAGTCCAATACCCGTATAGATATTATTAAAATATGAAATAAAATAGAAACTAATTATTGAAGCAGATAGCATGAATAAGAAAAGGTCAAACTATTAACTTCGGGTGAAAATTCTTTGGACCTTAAACTCGTAGACTCGACTAAAATAATAATGTTCTAGAAATTTAAGTTAAATAATAAAGAAAAAATGGAGAAGGTCCACTACTTGCCGGAATTAGAGTCCTACGAGTGTAAAATCAACCAACAAATCACAATTTAATATTTTTTGAAATCAATTCCCTAGGTAGTTTTTTTTTTAAAGGAGGCCAACCCTTCTCATGACGTTAACTGAGAACCATAAGAAGATAATCGAGAAATATTTTTTTGCTTCAGATCGCAACAAAAAAAGCCTGAAATGTAGCATTTTTTTCTTTTTATCGATGACCGGTTTCCCGTAACTCGGAGATCTATTTTAATAAGCATTTTCAGTATAAATTTTGAAAAAAAATCTGAATCTCGTATTTTTCTCCCGAATTGATCAAAATTATAGTCAAGCAGTTAATGTGTAGATAAATCCGTGAAATATAAAACAACGAAACATAGAAATTCAACTTTAGGCTGATTTTAAGAAAAAAAATCTGGGCCCACCACGAGATTCGAACTTACCAAAAAAATACTTTCCGGTTTAATCGCGGTGAAACCGATGTCAATCACCTTCCCATAAAATTCTACATTGAGCTTTTTTGTTGCGAGTTGAATAACAAAACTTTTTCGACTGATTCAGCCTATGTTTTCCCGTGAAGTCATCGAGAAGGGGACCTCCTTTAAAAAAAACTACGCTAAGAAGGTTAGTTTAGAGATCATCTAAGATGATCATCTTAAAATGACACTTCCAGAAATGTATCGTTTAATAAGTTTAGCTCAAAAATTAAATGGCTTCATTTTAAACAGTGCGGGAAACTTCAACTTTTTTGTAAGTACAAGTATCTGTCATAGTTGTCTAAGCGGACGTTGTTGAAAACTTTTTCAAAAAAGTCCGCTTAGACGCATTTTACTAAGAATATATCTATTAAGTCCCAAAAACCCATGTCCAATGTTCTTCAACCAAACAAAACTTACTTTTTTAAATTTGAGTAAGGAACAGTCTAACAGTTTTGAGATTGCAAAACAAAATCATTTGAATTAATGTTTTGGCAAGAAAATTTGGAAAATGTTTAATAAATGGGCTAAATTTAGATAAGTGATCACTTGATTACTCTTTTTAATTATTCTTTGGGAATAATGGGTCATAGTTAGACAAAAGGGGAATTTTAAATTTTTATTATATATAAGCAGATTATCTCCGACTCGGTAACGCTGGTTAAAAGTGCTTAATTCTATCATTACGTAAAATATATTTTATGTAAACACAACACCTACAAAATACACATCGTTTTATCTTCAAATAAAGAATATTTTCAAAAATCGAGTGGTCACTTATTAATATTCGAAATTCTTCCGTGGACCTTTCGCGGCGCATGCAGGGAGAATTCGCTTATGAGAGAAATTTATTTTAATGCAGTGCAAGCGTCCATTTAAAGTAACCCCTGAAATGACCAAACGAAACATAAACTACTGAATTGAAAAATTTTGGCAATCAAATAAATCTGTTTATAAACCCGAATTTGCTGAGAAATGGGTGTCAATAACAATGCATCATTTAAGAAATTATAGGGTAAGTTTAAGGGGCGTAGGGCACAACTTGCATAAAGGGTTTATTATCAGGGACAGGGTAGTTTACCGCGTAGGCACTGTATTCAAGAGTGATGTTTGTTGAGACTCATAACCATACAATGTTACACTTTAACTCATATACTAATTGACATCCACATTGAAATTTTCGAAGATCTGAAAAATTATCATCTGGAGCATATATCTAGAGAAAAACTATTGCACCCAAAAATCCGAGAAAGCTTCTTTATTTTTGAACGATCCAAATGAGATAATGCGATAAACTAAGATAATTAATTCCACCGATATGACGCTTCAAATTCGCGCTCAAATTCCTCCAAAAAAGATCTGAGTACAAATTTTCGCCAATTTCATAAACAAATGGGCTTTAATATTTTCAAAAATGGAATTTTTCAGATTCTTCTTGGGAATGCGGACTCGTACATCTCGATTCAATTTGAATGTATTTTCTACCGTAATCCAACATGGGTTTTACTGTCTAAAATCACTTGTTGTAGTTATAAAATGAGTGAAATTGTGAACTACATGCATAGAAGGGATTTTAGGCTTGTATTTCTTTTCATTTTAAACGGACGCTACAAAAAAATTGGCAATAATGGAATATTCTAAAGTTCACATTTACAATAAACGAGTCCAAAATCCTCCAAAACGCGCTACACTAAATACTAAACATTCAGGAAAAAATTTTCCAACGATTGTCAAGACTACCTGTTTTTTCTCGATACTTTGTAAAATTTTGAAACCTATGTCTGTTATTCCAGCAACGGTGATATACTTCAGGAAAGCGCGGTATATTATTCTCTCTAAGGGGGAGCTCGACTGTTTTACTGCTTATCAAACGTTAGTCTGAGCTAAGCCACAGCTTCGTATCGAGTTCCAAACTTGATCAGGAGATATTTGTTTGAAAATTTTCAAAAATGATGTTTAAAAGTTTTTTGCATGAACCGGACCGCCCGGTATACCCGTCCCCAAAAAACCGATTTTTCCAATTCTTCACAAATAGCTGCATCGAGCCTCCCTGGATAAAAGTTTTCTCTTTTTTTGTGACTTTACTTAAATTTCTTAGCTTCAACACTTCGAGAATCCGCTTAAACATTTTTCATGAAATTGAAGGAAATTTCCAAAAAAAATAGGTGTTTAGCTCATGGTCGCTCAAAAACAAGCATTAGTTCACCGACACCAAAATTTTCCCAAAGTGTAGCAAATACAGGACGTGCGAAGCCGTTTTTTAACAAATATATTTATAAAGTTTGTTATATACTCAAAAGGAACAGTGGCGGTTAAGAAAAATATAACTTACGGGGGGGTGGTCGCGGCAAATCTGGACCTTTTTAACTGCGCCTCAAGAATAACCGGAGAACAGTATAACTCATTAATACTTTGTATGCAAAGACAAGGTTGATGATCTTTAAGATTAAAAAAAAAATTTACATGTTTGGAATAGGCTGTCCAATCCTCTAAAAAGGGCCAAAAATTATCTTAAAATTTTTTTGTAGCCTCTACTATGACCCAATTTTTACGAATTTTCACGGAAGAACTATTTTATTTAACGTGGAATCGACGTTCGGGCCCGAATTGATTTTTTTCCCCTAGGTGGCGCTAAATCCCAAAAATGATGAACTAAAATGCTAATGAAAAAATTAAAAAAAATGATTCAATGACGAAGGCTGACAAAATTTAAGAATAAATTTCCTGGCAGCTTAACTAGAGTTGACAGCCTATTGCCAAAACATGGGAAAATATTTTTTTTAATCTTAACCCGTGTGAGCACAACACTATATATAGGTGACTGCATATTTAAAATCAATCTAAAATAATGCAAAAAAACCATCGTAGAATTTGTCTCCTTCGAATACATTATAAAAGAATTTTGCAAGGATTTCAAAAAAAAGTGACTTTTTTTTTTTTGCGAATTTGTTCAAATTTTACCGGAGGGTTGATTTTTGAGAACTTTTGTTTCCAATCTTTACCTCTAAAAAAAAATTAAATGCGACCTATTGCTCAAATAAAATTGAAATAGCCAGTTTTTAGGAAAAGTGTTTGTCCATGGTGACAACTAAAACAAAAGATTTAATTGATATACAGGAACAGCATATTTTTTTCAAAAGTGATATTTCCAAAAATTTTCCATTTTAAGTAGTTCACGAAAATATTTTTAAATTATTAAAAAATTAAAATTCGAGCAATTAAATATGTCCACAGAAGTCACTTGGATTAGTTAATCGGACCCAGAAATAAATCAGAATTACTTAATCTGCTTTTATAGGGAAAATAACCATTTTTTTATGAAAATATTGTGGATTTTTTCATCAAAATTTAACAGCCTATTTAAAAATAATTTTGACTTGCTTATATATAAATCAAATCAGAAAAAAACGATGACATAGGTCAGATCCTTGTGCATCGATCCAATCCAACATAATTGTGAACACCACTGGTAAGCTTGTTCACGTGAAGTGCTGTACTTTGCCCCGTATCAAGTAAATTTTCTAGAACTAAAAATCTTAAATCTAGAATATCACAAATGTCGGATGCAAAAATATATCGTTGAAACTTCCTTATGCAAAAAAATAAATGAAACTCTAACTACCTGGCTTTCACTGTAATACGCGTTGAACANAAAAAAATTTTCTACCGCATATTTTTTTCCAAGGTTTCACGTGCAGAAAACTATTTGTCGCTATCTTGTCTAGTTCTCCCAGTCGAAATCATGGTGGAGTAACCGAAAAAAAAGCGACCTATGTCAAATTAGGAAACACCATACCCGTAAAAATTTGGCTTGCATTTTTGACTCTCTTTCGCTTATTTTCGGCTGTGTTTACTGAATAATTTTGGATGTTCGAATAAAAATCAGGAGAATATCGGCCTAAAATTAATTAATTTATTCAAGAATTCATTTTTGTCACCAAATTTGGATCTTCGAAAATTTTATAACCTACGGAATCCGTGTAACAGATAATCAAAGAATTTAGACTCAAAAATAATGTTTAATTTCGGAAAATATTTACCTTTCCAAAAACTTTTTCAGTTAATTTTTCGGCTGTTGCTAAAATTTCGAGACTTTTGATAATTTGAGTTTTTCCAATTTTCTTTTGTAAATTCAAATGCAGATCAGTGGCTGAGTAGGGTCGGTTTTGGGCCTTTAAATATTCGTATATCACTTGATCTGGATCAACCTTACTCATCTGAACTTGAAAATTTAAATAATATTACTAATCATATAATACCCAGTTGGAAAATTTAGCAGTAAAGTGGTTTCAAGTAGGTGATGTCTGCAAAAAGTTTGGGCATGGAATTGAGTATATTTGAAGCGACCAAAAAACGATCGGTTGGATCGACATTGTCTAATCACATAACACGATTGTCAAGAATCCTGTGATTTCATTGGTCACTGCCTCAAAGTTATGACGTCTGATAAAAAAGGCCGTCTAGGCATCATTTTCGATTTATCGAAAATTATGCTTATGCGTGAAATTTTATCATGACATCACAATAAGAGAAACTGACCAATGAAATCACAGGTTTCTTGAATTAAGTCGGCAATCGTGTAATATGATTGAACAGTGTCTTTTCTTGTGACGTCATGATAAAATTTCACGCATAGGCATAATTTTCGATATATTAATTTTTAAGTCAAAATTTTATGCAGACACTACCCTCTTAAAATAATGTGTAGGTCTTTGTATAACCACTTGCAAAGTTTTTTCGATGAGTGTGTCTTGTTATCCAATTTTTTCACGAAAAATTTGAATGAAAGTGAGGAAATTGCGATTTTTTTATTAATCCTTTATATCAGATTTTAATAAAACGAAATACAGTAGATACTGCACAGTATATCTATCACGGCAATTCAAAATGCTCTAAAAAAATAAATTTGATTTTTTGTTGAACCACAAACATTTAAAATAGAAAATTTGAATAGTTCAGAAAAATCAAAAACAAATTAAGTTTTTCAAGCATTTCAAAAATTCACACAATAAATGAGAAAACTTCTAGGTTCATAACGAGTCGAATAATATTTTTATTGTTATGTGAATATATTTCGAGTTTTTAGGTTCGTCATCGGTACGTTATAGTACTATGACAAACTAACACAAAAAATATGCAGTAAAAACATGTTCTAAAGTTTTTTCAAGAACATTTTTTTGTTTTAGTTTGTCATATTATTATAACGTACTGATGAACAACCTAAAAACTCGAAATATATTTACATAACAATAAAAATGATATCATAATTACATCTCGAACAACCAAAGTTGTTGAAAATAGTGAATATAACGAGTAAAGTGCTTAATTTAAGTACACCAATAGGCATTTTAAAGATTTTATTACAGATGCATTTTGACTTTGGGTGATGAAAAATAATCGTGATTAATGAAAAATAATCCTGAAAAATACCTCAGAAACGAAGAAAAAAATCAAATTCACTACACGTTACATTATTATGGTTTTTGAACACACAAATAATCTTCGAAAATTTTGTTTGGGGACCATAATGTTATTTATGATTTGATCAAACCATTTTCAAGCAAAGTTCATAATCTAAAAATTATTTTTCACCTTGCTGTCTGAACGAAGATTATTGTTTCTCTTTAATATAGGTACTAGTATAGTCAATACCGTATAGATATTATTAATATGAAATAAAATAGAACTAATATTGAAGCAGATAGCATGATATAGAAAGGGTCAACTATTATTCGGGTGAAAATTCTTTGGCTTAACTCGTAGACTCGACTAAAATAATAATGTTCTAGAATTTAAGTTAAATAATAAAGAAAAAATGGAGAATGGTCACTACTTGCCGGAATTAGAGTCTACGAGTTAAAATCACCACAAATCACAATTTTAATATTTTTTGAATCAATTCCCTAAGGTAGTTTTTTTTTAAAGGAGGCCACCCTTCTCATGACGGAGAACCATAGAAGATATCGAGAAATATTTTTTGCTTCAACTGCAACAAAAAAAGCTAATGTAATTTTTTTCTTTTTATCGGATGGACCGGTTCACCGGTAACCGGAGATCTATTTTAATAAGCATTTTCAGTATAAATTTTGAAAAAAATCGAATCTCGTTTTTTTCTCCCAGGAATTGATCAAAATTATAGTTCAAGCAATTAATGTGTAGATAATCGTGATATAACAACGAAAAAGCATAGAAATTCAACTTTCCGGCTGATTTTAAGAAGAAAAAAATCAGGGCCCACCGAGATTCGAACTTACCAAAAAAATACTTTCCGGTTTATATCCGGTGAACCGGATGCCAAATCAACTTCATAAAATTTCTACATTGAGCTTTTTAGTTGGCAGTTGAATGCAAAAAAACATTTTTCGATATCAGCTATGGTTTTCCCGTGATAGTCATGAGAAGGGTGACCTCCTTTAAAAAAAAAACTACCTAAGAAGGTTTAGTTTAGATCATCTAAGATGATTCATTTTAAAATGACAATTCCAGAAATTATCGTTTAAAGTTTAGCTCAAAAATTAAATGGCTTCATTTTAACAGTGCGGAAAATTCAACTTTTTATAAGTACAGTACTGTCATAGTTGTCTAAGCGGACGTTGTTGAAAATTTTCAAAACGTCCGCTTAGACGCATTTACTAGAATATATCTATTTAAGGTCCCAAAAACCATGTAAATGTTCTTCCACCAACAAAACTTTACTTTTTTAAATTTTGAGTAAGAACAGTCTAACATTTTGATTGTACAAAACAAAAATCAATTTGAAATAATTTTGGCAAGAAATTTGGAAAATGTGTAAAATGGGCAAAATTTTAGAAAGTGATACTTTGATTTACTTTTTAAATATTCTTTGGGAAAATGGGGTCATAGTTAGACAAAAAGGGATTTTAAATTTTTATTATATATAAAAGCAGATTATCTCCGAATCGGTAACGCTGGTTAAAAAGTGCTAATTCTATTCATTACGTAAAATATATTTTATGTAAAAACCAACACCTACAAAATAACACATCGTTTATCTTCAAAAATAAAGAATATTTCAAAAATCGAGTGGTCACTTATTAATATTCGAAATTTTCGTGGACTTCCGGCGGGCCATGCAGGGAATTCGCTTTATTGAGTAGAAATTTAAATTTTAAATGCAGTGCATGCGTCATTAAAGTAACCCCTGAAATGACCAAAGAAAAATAAACTACTGAATTGAAAAATTTTGGCAATAAAAATAAATCTGTTTATAAACTCGAATTTGCTGAGAAATGGTGTCATAACCAATTCATCATGAAGAAATTATAGGGTAAGTTTAGGGGCGTAGGGCACAAACTTGCATAAAGGGTTATTATCATGGGACAGGGTTAAGTTTAACGTAGTAGGCACTGTATTCAAGAGTGATTTTTGAGTTAACTCAATGAGTTCAACTCATACACATGTACAACTTTAACTCATATACTAATTGACAGTACAAATTGAAATTTTCGAAGATCTGAAATTATCATCTGGAGCATAATCTAGAGAAAAACTATTGCACTCCAAAAATCCGAGAAGCTTCTTTATTTTTGACGATCCCAAATGAGATAATGCTATAAACTAGATAATATTCACCGATTATGACGCTTCAAATTCGCGCTCAAATTCCTTCCAAAAAGATCTGAGTACAAATTTTCGCCAATTCATAAAAAAATGGGCTTTTATATTTTCAAAATGGAAATTTTCAGATTCTTTTGGGAATCGGATCGTACATTCCGATCAATTTGATGTATTTTTCTACCGTAATCCACATGGTGTTTTATGTCTAAAATCACTTGTTGTAGTTTATAAAATGAGTGACCCACGGAGAGATACAGTTAAACTGAATATTCGCCCCATAACCCCTTCAAAAAAAGGCGTTTTTTTTTTTTTTTTTTTAAAAAATATAAAAATTTTTTTTTTTTTTTTTTTTTTTTTTTTTTTTTTTTTTTTTTAAAAGGCCTTTTTTTTTTAAACAAAATTTCCGAAAACGTTCCTCCCTTTTTTTTTTTTCTAAGGCTTTTCAATGGGGAAAAAAAGATCGAATGCAATTTTTACGAATGAAAGATCGGGTATTTCGTTTTGAAATCCCGGGGTTTTTGTTCCAAATTTGGAACAATGGGTGCAAGAAATTTTAATCTACCTTTTGGGCGAAACCGCCTTGTAATGCAGAGGAAATCACTCTCTCAGCAGCTTTTCCTGGGTAATCTAGTCAGAAAAATTTCGGAGAAAAAAAGTTTTTCTGTAAGGTTCAAAATTAATCCGACCTCCGGTCTTAATATCAAAAATTACACGCGCTTTTTTTATAAAAAATCAAGGTTTGACGTTTTTACAATGATTGAATAATTTTGTGGGCCATACAGAGTCTTCCTCTCTGAAACAACCTCTAATTTAGCATAGCCATGAGGCCCGTCATGCACTAATAATCCAAAATTCTTTGCTCTGCGTTCGAAATTTTATCAGTACCGTCCAATGCAACAATAAAAATATGACACCAACTGAAATCCACTGGAATTCTCGAGAAGCTGACACATGATATCATCGGATTCTCTCCTGCTTTTTGTGAACGTTAGTGAATTAAATTCGACCTCCATATGACAAAGGTTTACAGTCCACTAATAAAAGTCTTGCGTACGTATTCGGAAACCTATCGAACGGTGACAGAAAAAGGGTTCTAGAAACCCCATTCTTCTCCAAATCACAATTTTTGGCCATTTTGAATCAACTTTTTTCGCGGGAAATATTCTTCCTTGTAATTTGACACCCTCTTCGAGGAGTCAAATTAAAGTTTTGTTTCAACTCAGAGGACTGTGCACAGATAACAATATAACTTACTAGCCAGCCTATCTGTTTTTCTAGTAATTTTCTACCCAAATTTTGTCTTTTTTTAACCACCCCCTCGGTCTCTAATTTCTCGCAGAACTGTTATTTCCAGTTGAAATTCCCTCGTTGAATTTGTCTCACATTTCACACTAAACACGCCTTTGAAAACATCATCCCGAACAATTTGTTTTTTTACTTGAAAAATCTGAATATCCATTAGCAAATAAATTACATAATAATTAATTTTTTATAATTTTTCAAAATTAAAATACAATGAATCGATCTTTACAGAAAAAATCAGGAATATTCATTTATTTCACAAGAAATAAATAAATTAATTTTATTTAAAATTTTTACAGATTATTAACTCGCTAGACGCTCGATTTCCGGCAAGTAGTGACCATCTAGCGCATTAAATCCGCATTTTAGCGATCGCGTTATACCATTAATGAGATCAGTTATAAAGTTATGATTAACTTGAAGACCAAAATGACGTTTGTGCGTTTTTTTTTTGGTAAAAATTTTTCACTCCGTATTCGACCGTCACTTTATTTTTTCCAAACACTATTTTTTTTAAAATGGCACAAATTAAACCTTTCATCGGTGATCCGAAAAAATTCTAAGACATTTTTTTCATTTACTCATAGCCGAAAACTGATCATGGTGACCCGTTATTTAAGGGAATAAGGTCTGGTAAAAGTAGTACTGTTTTTTTCCAAAATTGCTTAAATCAATTTCTGAAAGAAAGTGAAGTGTTCTTTAAAGTTTTTAAGACTTTTTTCCCATCTACAACAAAGTCCAAAGCGATCACGGTGACCTTCAAATTAGGAAATAACGCGTTTTTTGGTGAAAAGTATACCATAGTGATCAATTAGCCCGAAAATTTATTTTGGGCCAATAACACCTATTTAAGAGTTTTGACACATAATAATATTTTCCAAACACGTCAACGTGATCTTATTTTTTCAGAAATAAGGATTTACTTTTATGACTATTTTAAACCTTATTCTTCTGGATTATTTTCACTCACGTTGATTTTATTCGGACTTTGATGTACATTGCGACACACAATGTCTACAAAACACTCCGAAGTTGACCCCTGGGAATTTTTCTTTGACGTAAATTTGAGTACTTTTTCCAATACCTTTTACATATGTCCTTTCTTTCAAAATTAACTCAATGCACGTAGGAAGACCCCTTCAACAAAGAACATCGTCATGGAATTTCTTAAGCAGCTTTGAATGCACATTCCTTAAATTGGCCTCACGGCTTACATAAGAGCAGTTTTTAGAAGTACACTTATAAATAACCCAATAGACTAAAAAATGAGACCCTACGTTCGATCTCGCTCACAGTGACTTACTCTTTTATCTTTTCACTGCAGAAATCTCAAGATTCGCAAAATAATTTACGAGTTTTTCTATACTAGAGAAATTTTGTAGAAAACTTTACTATCGTTAGACCAGCACTAATCCAGAAAATCATTTTGCAAGTTTTTAATATGAGTAATTCGCAAATTCCCCCAAATTAAGTTTAATTTTTCATCTCATTATTGCAGTATGATGACAACAACAGGTTAAAAAATTTGCCAACTTTTTGTTTTCTTATCGCTATTAAATGTGTTTAAATTCGCCTTCTAAAATTTTATTTTGGTATTTTACTTAATGTATAGCCGCAAGATTGCTGAATATTATTTTATAGCATTGACAAAGAATGTATGTTGATAATGAACTTTTGCTAATCATCGTGCTCGATCTATAGAATGGTCACTTAGTCTTGCCCGGAATCGAGTCTGGGTATCAACGATTCTCATCGCTCTAAAGTCTAACGAGTTTAAAAGAAATACATTCCAATGATCTTCTCCCAACATCATCATTCATTTAACTTTAGGCCACTAGTGAGGTGCGACACAAATTAAAGACTCTAATAAACGATTTTGCAAAGATGTCTTTCTATCTTAAGATATGATTCGTTCAACCCACATCGCGAGAATTGGGTCAAAAAGCCACGCGAATAAACCGCTCGACAAACTGGCTCTACCGCGCTTTTCGCTGCTTCGTCTCGACCCTCCTAGGAATCCTAGCGACCCAATCCGGCAGAGTCGGATAACTTGATTGTTGTGTCTGCTTTAATTAATGCCAACGAAATCTCGTTGTCCTGAAAACTTGTGGAATTTCTTGACGAAATCGAACAAACTCTATCAGCAAACATGCGACAAGAAAACGCATGCCGCGGAATTTGCCAAGAAAAATTACAAAAGTTTTGGATATAAGGAGCCGAATTTTGAATCGTTTATGCTGCTTGGGGGAATAGACATACACGCCTGGATTATGGGAACGAACAAAATTTTTCGACTGCCCAACTTTATGGACATATACGTGACTTGCATATTCTTTAAGAATCTTTCTCAGAAAGCCAGCCAGAAGACTTCGCCCTTGGCTACGTAAAATCTTACTTAAACCCATGATTGAAATTTCTATCATATTCTTTTAAGCCACTTAGCAGCCTTCACACTGTCCACAAGCCCAGTCTGAAAAGACGATTGAAACTTTCCGAAAGCAATATCTAAAAGATAAATATGATTGAATGGCCACGGGATTTACGTTTGGCAAAAACGTCTTCCATAATTGTTACTCTTAGAAAACACCCCTGTTGTTTCATTTCTGCCGAGCTCAAGATCACACTATTCACCAATACCACCCACCACACTAAGTATCTCCACCAACCCCGTTTTTTCAATACATGACTAAAGAGCACAAAAAGCCTGAATTATTTCTTTCACCAAAATAAATTTTTATTATTTATCTAATCGGCGTCTGAATACACTTCATTTTTTTAAATAAGGAGCAGCCTATGGCAAAATCGCAGCTGTCTCCATAGACGCAACGAACAGTTTTACTAACTGAAATAGAAATATTTGTTATTGCTTTATAAATTGACTCCCTTTCGAAATGTTAAGTTTATTTTCACATAGAACAATAACCTCATTTATTGATTTTGCCTCAAAAGTCAGCGAGATTTGATCTACACGACCTTCCGAATGCATTTGCTTTAATTTTGATCATAAACATGTTGCCGAAAGTTTGCTTATGCTGACATCTAATACAATATTTATTAGCTATGTAGAAACATTGCCGTTGCGTTTCCTGATAAAAGCCTGGTCAAACAAAACTGAAAATTACATTTTTGACCCACGACTCCTTGGTGACTGGCGCCACACACACCTTTGCGGATACGACCTTTGTTGCTCTCCGAAATAACAACTCGACAATTTACATCTTGGTTTATTGTTTCTCGAAAAAGAAAAACTATCGACAGACTTTTATCTGAATCATCTTCCTTAACTTTAAATCTTTTTGTGTCAGCCGCACTTGTAACCAGTTCCAGATCATATGCGTCACCTGGTGAAGGATGGAGGCAAACTTCAGCAGTGGACGAAACTCGACAAACGGAATATACGACGAGAGAATGATTCCGGAAATGCGAACAATCAGTGAAGCAAGATTTGGAAATGGACAGAGTGTGTTCAAAACTGTCATGAAGCATGTTTTACAATTTACCTAAGAACAGGTAAAAATACATAACCACATGATAATCATTTTTTCTACGGGAAGCCCTAAACTACTATCTGCAATATTAAAAATAATTTCTATAGCTATATTATTGCATCGGTATTCCGAATTTTCAGTATTTTTTAACATTTTTACATGTTTTTTGAAGCCTTGATAACTGGTCTAAAAAATTCTCCGAAAACTAAAATTTTATGGCTCTATACCTGTATTTCATACAGATCTGTAATATGAATCAAACGCTTATAGTTTTACACTTCATAAGTTAACACCTAATCCGGTGTATCTTTATTCTCTAAATTAGAATGAAAAATAAAAAAATTGAGTGTTAAAAAATATTTTATTCGAAAATTGAACATTTTGACCTCATATCAAAATCTTCGCTTTCAATGCTCTGAAAATAAGCTTGAACAAATTATCAGCTACTCTAAATCTTTTGAGCTTAATTGTGAAGAACTGTTTAAAATAACAAAACGCTGGTAAACATTATTTAATTTAGTAAACCAACCATAAAGTTTGTCCATGAATTTATATGAGAGATTCATTTTTTAACTAACCTACACATTTCTTTTTTAAATTGTTCATATGAAGAAGCCCAAATAACTTTTAATGCCCAAAACGTTTTCTTGTGGTTTGGGTTTAACTCCCTGGTCAAACGTCAAACAATATTTTTCGGACAATTAATTGTTTGGTCAGAAAGTTTCCCGGTTCCCGCCTCCTAAGGCGACCCTCAAAAATATCAGCATTTCTGAAACACAAACCTAACTATTATACTCATATAACCCAGCCGTCGAGCTTTTTCTATAATATGGCCATTTCTTTTACGCAGATTTTTTTTTCAGCAATTTTATTTTAGGCAGTTTTGAACCATCTTCTTCGTGACGATTCTGTTTTTTTAGTCTTGGAAATTTTGTTCTTATAACGCACTTAAAAGAGGTGGCATCGAACTGCGATGTCAATTTGACTTACGAAAAATAATTAGTTAGTATAATAAATGTTTTCAATCTTCCGGATCGCTGCCCACCCATCCTTAACAGCTTTCATTACGTGAGTTTTTTATCTTACTTCTCCTCAAATTTCTATGCTTAGTTAGGGTTGGAGTCCCAACCGTTGGCATCATGAACATATTAGTATATAAACTGAAAATTACTTGAATAATATTTATTGCGCAAAATCCAGCATATTCCGTGTTTGTTTGATACATCTTCTCACGATACCAGTCGTATTTTGTTCTTGGTTGAACCTTCGCTCTCGCGACAATTTTCAAAGTTATTTTTACCACTCATCGTTCTCAGTTTAATATATCCAATTTGATAATAATTCACTTTCATAACTAATATTTCTATTCATATACCTAGCCCGATTTTCAATGTTCATCCGCATAACACTTCGGGCCCATCTCTTTTTACGGTGAAACAACTCCATGGACAATTTTGCCTCTTGTTGTTTTTGGCCATTTCTTTTCACCGTCACACGCTGCTCTAGCCGACCGGTGTAAAAGAAATGGCCCAATTAAACAAAAACTCAGGCTTGTACGTTGGCCCTCAGCACTAGAAACTTAGTGCTAAAGACTTTTGCTCGACGCCTTTGCTTCACATTTTACTTGTAGTCAAGCTTACAGCTCCGAAATCACAGCAAGATTTCCGCACATCCTACTGCGAACAACTCTATCGCGTTTATGTGGACACACAAAGTCAAAAGGCCATTGTCCGACCGACGATAAACATAATGGAACTTTACCTGGATACGATGAAAGATTCTGGCTGGAGGTACTGATTGGGACAATCGACTCTATGCCAAGAACCAACATGCGCCCAAGGAAGTGTGGAGTAGGGTTAAAGACAAATGACAATTCGGACCAAATGTTTTTCCATGAGGCCTCGGTTTCACACGCACTAGTGTTGAAGAAAATGGAGTCAGTCTTGGCAGAGAGATCGTCGCAGGATTTTTTTACGTTCAGGAGGCCCCTGATCCTTATGACCATCAAAGGTACTATTTGAAAACAATTTTTTCTATATTTTTGATCATTTGGCTTGATAGAAGTAGAATATTTTTCATCCAACTAATAACTTGTTCATAAAATTTGATTTTCAAACGACAATAATTTTTCGTTCAAAAAAGCTCAATTTAATAAAAAAATGATCAAAATTCAAATTCACGACTTAACATTTTTTTTTGATAGAAGCAATATATAAAAAATAGTTTTCTGCGAATTTTTTGATTGAGTGTTATTTTCAAATTTCCCAGTAAAAAATACTTCTGAACCAATAATTTTTCAATTTATTATTAATCTGGATCGTTGTTCAGCAACTGCGTGTTTACTGTGAATTTATGTTTTTCATTTGTGGTAGTTGAATGTGAAGTAATTGGCTTTCATTAAAAAAGAATTAGGTTTTATAAAAAATTTTGGATTTTAATAAGATTTTAATTTTTCGGGTCCCGTATTTTTTCTGTTAAAACTTGAGTTTTTTAAATTTAGTTTCTGCAATAATTAATTATAAAATGACATTGTAATAAAATAATACAAACAGTGGCGCCCATAAAACTGATTTTTATTATACAATCCTTATTACAAAAACGTGTCCCCCGTACTAAAATTACCAAGCATAATTTAAACACTCCTGTCACGGAAAGATCATTTTTCGATTCTTCATACATACTCTTTTTTAAATTAAATTGAATTTCGTTTTGGATATAACCCGCTTTGTTGCGATTGTACAATTACACTATCGCGGACAGACTCAAAACTTTCGTGAAATGATAAAAATCTGTCGTTGCGTCTGTGTTTTCATATTATGTGTCGTGTCATCAGGAGCTATTATTGGACCCGACATTCTCGACAAAACCAACAATATGATTGATTACACCCGATCTCTTTTTTATTCTCAGCCCAAAATTACGATTTGGAGATGGATTTAGTTGGCTGGTAATCGGATTCTGGCCGATAAGTCTGAGGTACAAACTGAAAGAACTGACACGGTCATTCAATCGATGAGAATGGAAATGTGAATATAGATGATGAAGAAACGGCACAATATATTACCCCGAAAACATAATGGTCACACTCTGGCTATATCTGCCTTTACCATCCCAGAATAATATGTCTAAATTTTATATATCTGCTTTTGGAGTCCAAATTTATTATGTAAACATCTGTCATTAATTGTTTTAAATTTGTAACAATTTCACTGTATAATAATCCTGTCACAATAAAATCGCAAAAATAAACTACATTTTGAATAATCAAATACCTGTTTTTCTTTTTAGATCTTAACTATGATCAAATATCCCCCCCGCAATTTTTTTTTAATTAATTTATCACGTTTGGTCCTCATTTATCTCGTTTGAAACTTTATTAAATCCTTGTTTTTCATTTATGGAAAGGACATTCCCTTTTTAGGTAACTAGCGGAGGCAAACTACCCGGAGTTTCTAAGAGAAACAGTTACCTGGTTATTTTGAATCAAAAATCATTGGAATGAGCTTTATCTGAAATATCAATATTTTCTTCTGTAGAGAGAATTTAACAGGAAGTTTAACGAACTACACTGCTCATTTTCTTTTATAAATAAATTTATTAAAAAAAATTTTAAATTTAAGCTTTGTTTTCAGTACAATTAACTTTTTTCCAATACAAAACAATCACTACTCATTTTTTTTATTAATTTGGTTGAAACCACGAAAATGACCTTCTTTCAAGTTAGAGATACCATTCGCGTCTAACTTAATAGCCTCTCTACTTGTATACATAATAATGTTTCTAATGAATATATAGTATTTATTAACAGTTTCGAGTTTTCCACTTTCAAAAGTGACCATTAAAGAATAATCACAGCTTGAGAAAGCCTTGGATTCAAAATAGCAATTCTGGGTATAATCTGGCACTACCAATTTTCTGCGCCAGAATTCACTACTTCTTACTAACCTCCTTTAACCCCTCACCGTCCACACCGCCCCCCCCAAACGCATTTCGGGGACGCCGAGATTTTCAAATCCAATAACGAGATAGAAATAATTAATCCGAGACTTTTCATTCAATTATGTGTCATGAGTATCGCAAATCTTTTCTGTAACTTTGTGTATTGTTTTAAAAATTGATACGACTAGCAGTTCACAAAGACTATTTTTTCCCTACTTCATTTATGCATTTTTCGCCCTAATTTTCGTAAAAAATCCTAGCGTAAATACCGACAACAACTAAAAGTCGGAAAAATTTGAGGACGAACTGCAGATTTTCAGGAAGATCTTATCTAGGCTACTCCTGTACTTAATTTGTTTTTCTCCTGGTCCTTTACTTGAGATTTTATTCCTTTTCTCAAGGTGATTTCTTCTAAAAACTCGAAAAAATAAAAAAACTCTATTTTTCGCGAATTATTATATTTTGAAGAAATAAAGTTTAATTTTTTGAATATGAATTAATATAGAATCTCTAGTTTTCTTCAGACGAATTTAACATTTTTAATACATTGCCCGGTTTTCATCCCTTTCAATTTCATCTTCAGAAATCATAAGATCCTCAGCAGTCTGTATCATTATCTAAGAGTACACCAAAATCTCCGAGATCTTGTTTCATTATACAATAAGCGGATTCTTTAAATTTCAATTTCAGTTTTTTCATTATGATTTCCGTCGGATCTCGAATAATACAAGATTTATAAAAATTGTTATTTTACGCCATCACAAATACTGACGATCACAGTCTTGGTCAAGTCTCCGGCAAACATCTAGCTGAATGCGTTGATTTTATTTTATATCCCGCCGAGTAATCAAGCCTACAGGGCAGGCCGAAAAACTGAGGTTGTCCCTCGTTTTTAAGTGGCTTGACATCCTTGTTCAATAATACTATTTATCTCAAATACTATTTTTATAAAGTTACATTATATCTGTAAATTATCTTTTTTTGATACAGAAAAATCAGAATTATCCATGTTGTTATGAAATGAATAATAAGTATATTCACTCAGAGAAAGATTCAGAAAGCCAAGGTTTACACTTATTTACTAATTTTCCATACCACTCCTGCTGGAATAAATTATTTTTTTGGTTGAAAAAACTATACTTCATTTTTATCGAGGCTTATAGTTGACCCAATAAGTAATAGATATTTAATGAAAAAATACTAGAATTTCAAAAAATTTAAGTCTGTGTTCTCAATATTTTAATAATAATTTGTACTTTTTCAATTTCCAATATCAGCGTAATAATCAAACCCAGAGTTCGAGTCGAACATGTTTTCAATACTTTGTTTTTTCTGATGTTTTGTGCGTGCATGCAATTTTGGGGCTGGACAGGGCCGATCAACACCTTTTTTTCAGAGCGTATTGAGGATGAGCTAATTCTTAAATCAGAGACACTCCAATATTGAGTACGCCAGTTGTTCCTAATTAATATTTTGTTTATTCATATGTGATTTGAAAAAGTAAACGGTCTTTCCCGATGAAGCGTTACCCGAGAACTAACCCTCTATTTTGTCTTCATTTTCGAGCACACTACAATATTAAAATAAAAATTTATCCAAGCCTCCAATTAAGTCTATCCTTGATCTTGTGCTCATTAAAAAATAATGAATACTTTTCCGCATTTATTTCTCGCCGCAATAACCGCCACCACAAGTGGCGTCCCCGATATGCGTTTTCGGGTGTAGGGAATTTCAATGGTTTTGGGCTGTCGAGGGGGGCTTAAGCACCTCTCTTTGTTGAGGATTTACCACCGGCATGTGGCGGGCAGAGAGCCAATGCCTTACCACTCTTAAGAACCCGCTGCCTGGCCACTCCACTGAGGCACCCGGCTTTTCAGCCCGCAACATCTAGATTCACAAAAAGGTGTTAAAGGGATCAACAACTTGTTTTTGCTACTTGGCGCAAACAGTTTAAGGGGGTCGCCATCCGACTCGGCATGATCTGGAGTCAATTTTAACTTACCGAAATTAATTAGTTGGTTTACTTCTCTTTTCTGCTTATTATCATCAGGCTGAACCAGAATATCGTGCATCAACTTATAAAATAATTCCTTTTGCCTATTTTAGGGAAGATTTGAGTTCCGAACTTATATTTTTTGTAATTCGTAACAATTTTCCAAACAAGAAAATCAAACAAGCATTTATGCAAAATTTTTCCCGCATTTTTTATGCTCCAATAACTTTTTTCCTGATCGTTCTCTCTTTTCGAAATCTATACTACAAGCTAAAAGCATAACCACCTCTTTAAACTTCTTTTCATGCATGTTCTAAATGATTTTCTGACTGTCTGTTTGAAAAATCATAATATGTTTATTTGTCATTTTTGTCGACTTTTTTTACGCAAAAATTCATAAGCAAATTATTCTCTCCGTCAATATAGTCCAAATATTTTTATGTAGACTGGAATTCCTCTTTTGAACCACGCTGCCAATAACTATGCAGGCAGATACTCACATCATTAACATGTTTTGCGGTATCTATCAATATCCGTATCGCTCAACCCTATGGTTAGGTCGTCGTCGATTCATCAGTTTACCAAACTACTGATGAACCCATTTAAACACCTCCACGGCTCGTACATCCCCCCTCGATACGTGGCCTATTTGGGCCAACACAACATTTTACAGCAAACCTCTTTTATGCTCAGCTCCCACTAAGAAATCCCACCAACTCAACCCTTGCGGGGTCGTAATCAGGCGCCATTTTCTCTTAGCTATGTAAGACACTCTTTTTTTACATATCAAAACGCATTGAGGTCACATTTTTTACTCTCACCAAAAGTGTTTGTCTCTCTAACAGTTTTTGGCATTTTTGACATGTTTACACGGATAAAAACACCGTGGTTTGAAGGTTTATTAATATCGTGGCTCCAAAAATTTAAAAAATCGGCGGTCGGGTTTAGTTTGGAAATGGACTGTCACACAGTGGAAAGTGGTTTTTTTATCAATTCACAGATACATTAGTTATGCCTCTACCAGAAACTTCAAAATAATAATCGTTCGCAAGAATAAGACATTTAATTGAAGAAAAAAGTAAAACCACAAAATAATTTTCAACATTTTTTATTCTGTTCCAATACTAATCTGCGCATCTGAAAAATGTAACGCAATCTGCCGGATCCGACTGTCACTCCTGCCTCTTCATCCTCCCCCGCCCCCCCCCCCTTCCCCTTAAACTTCCTCATCTTTTCGTAAAGAGTGCTTTCAAGTTTTCACCGCCGAATAACAATATATTTAACCAGTGTTACACTAATAAGAAAATGTTTAACGCAACCAATAATTGGTAACTCTTTGGCGTTTTTTTATCAATTTTCCTGAGATCTACCTTAAACGAGTTTGAAACTTTTGACTATTTATTTCTTCGTGTAAAATTTAGGACCAGACGATTTTGACCCAGAAAATAGAAATTTATTTCGATTTTCTTATTATCCGTCCGCAAATTCGTCGATCGACCGGGCATTAAACGCTTGCTTTCAGATCTCAACCTCGAAATAAAACCCACTGCAATCGTAATGCCAAGACTGAAGAAAGAACAACAATCACTTATTTTTCCTGGAATTAAAAAGAGCTATTAATAATATCCCCTAATTCACACTTTTGTGAATATCCCGGCGCCCTGGTTAGGAATACGTAGTGTGATTTCTTAAGAAGTAGGGCCGGGATATTACAAAAGTATGAATCGGGGATATTGATTGTCTACAATTCTATTAAAATTGTCTTTGTGATTCTCTGTCTTATACCCAGCGGCACCTTCTTTAAAGCGCCGATTCCTCGCGCTTTTTGATTTCGACTACATTCCCTCCATATGGGACCATTCAGTTCTAACATTAACACAGTACATTTTTCGAAAATTCTATAGAACGGTTGGGCGGTCTTTTTCTCCCCGTTTTTTTGACGGAGATAAAAAAATATTATTTTTTCTCCCCGTCTATCCGACAATAAGACCGAGAAAAAGAATATTTTTTTTCTCCGGCGTCTTTTTTTTGACGGGGAAAATAAACTATTTTTTTCTCCCGTTCTTTTGCCTAGAAGTCGGGAGAAAATAAAATTTATTTTTTCTCCGGTCTTTTCTTCTCCGCCAGTATCTTTTCCCCTCCGGTCCTTTTATTCCCACCAATTTTCTATGTCGATCCCGTTTTTTTGGCTCTGCGATTTTGCTTATGTTTTTCCATATCATACACTTTTTCAAGTACTATGCAACTTAATGCGCGAAATTTTAAACATCAATACAATTGATACGCCAGAACCGCGCTTGCATAAATCTTGAAAATTATGAACTTTTCAGCGCACAATTCTGCCGCTGATATTGATACCCGCCCCGCCCATCGAACAGAATCTTCACAAAATATCCCCACTGAATCATCTCGCACCTTAACCTAATTCCTAATCTAGATGCCCAATGCTAATATCAAACAGCCTAATCCTAAAGTCAAACCCTAATCTGACCCCAATTCTAAACCCTAACGCTATCCTAAAACCTAATCCTCTCCCATAAGAGACAAGTATACAATACCATATTCTCCATGCTGATTCCTTAAGAGGGGTGGTCGGTCCCGCATTTTAAGCCGACAGACCCACATCGGGGTTTTTTTAAACTGGCCCAACTTGTTTCGCAAATAGTAGCAAATCGTTGGACCCAAAATACTTACTCCTCCCCCCTCCCTTTTTGATAAATTTGAACAAAAATATTGCTCCTAAAAAATCGATAGGATAAACCGGGGATTGGCTCGTCCAATCACGAAAATCGTGCTTACAACCTGGACGCGGAATTATTTTTTAAAAATGTATCTCCTCCCTGGGTTTTCCAACGGTGACAATTTTCTAAACTTTATGAATGGTGCACGCCGCCCCTGAAATAGTCCGTGCAAATCAGTATTGAGAAGTTTTTGTCCATTTTTCCTATTCAGTTTTTTATAAATCGTGTTTTGATTTTACCAAAAATCAATAAATTTTAACGTATTTCATTCAAAATATTTTTAAAAGCCTCCAAAGTTGCTTTAACTCGACTATGTTTTTAAATAAAAAGACTACTCCTATTCGCAGTGGTCTATTATTTTCACTAAAATAAACATTAAATAAAATTGGGAGAAAATTGTTTCTAGGACCCTCATTTTGCGACGGAACACCCCTTAACCGCAAATATCACAGTAGCGTTCTAAAAATGTCCATAATTAACAGAAAGGGGGCTTATCTTCGATGTATGCCTTACATTTCCAGGCTTAAACTCATTGTGCGAAAAAAAATCGTAGTGAAATATATTTTTACCCTGTTCTAAGTTTTCCAACAATTGAAGACCACCAGTCGACACCGATTTTTGAGAGATCATGATTAAAATACGCAAACCCATTCATGGTGGAAGAACATAAGAATACAAAAACTGAGAATTAAAACCAAATCTAAATTATAGACCAAAAATATAAATATCACCTTTGGTTAATCCTCAAGGAGAACTATTTTGATACCTTATTTCAATAATTTTATTCCAAATTTAGTCTTTATTTGGTTTTCAACGGAAGAGCTAAGCGTAATTTGTCTTTGAAAATACATCGTTTCACTCAGAGTTTTTTAGTTTCAGTCATTAACAAATTAATCTCATTTCGAAAGCATATAAAAAAGACGAAATGTAAAAAAATATAACAAATTTCAACAAAAGTAGGGAATATCCACTACAACCACACAGGTGCAAACACTAAAGCACAGAGATGTGCCCGGACCACACAAAAAAGAAAGACAAACACAGCATACATATGCGGTATAAGGAATTTAATTTTTGTGAGGGGATTCTTATCAACAAAAATGGATGTACAAAAACACATCAAAGAAATTTGTATTATATAGAAAAGAAAACACACGAAGACCGGCAAGCAGACCTCTCAAATTACAAACCGTTTTTTGGAAATTGTTGCTTAATTTTTTTCCTCGGCTTGGAATTTTCGAAATAGTTTCAAGCCAAAGGAATAGGCAATTTTTTCTTCCAAAAATTTTTTCTGGTAAATTTTAGCACAAAAACTAAAAATGCTTCCGAAAATAAATAAAAATCGGGAGGCCTGGTGATTTTGCCGTGGCCTACCTTCGAAACGCATCTGAACAAATTATCGAAAACATTTTGAGTCATTCTCGACTTATTTCAGATATTAACGATTTTTCAGCGGATTGTGCATTTTGAGGCACTATTATATCGATTTATAAATATTTTTTTCTCGAATTTTTGAACTTATTCCATAATTTTGATCATTCCTTAAGCCATATCTCTACTTTTTTGTCGAATCCTTTTTTGCTTTCTTTGCTCTGAACAATAGTTTTGCCACAAGACATTTACTTATATGATCAGATAAATTTGTAACACGGTATTGAATCTAAATCTTAGGGTGCATTTGAACAGATTTGAATTTTTTACATTTTTTTTTCTCTTGACAATAAACTTTTTGCCTACTTTAAAATATTTGGTAAGAAGAACTTTTTCGAACCGGAAGTTGCACTTTGAGCTCACTTTGTATAATGCTTATTTTTTCAGATTCGATTATTTTTACTTCATTAAATTGTCCTTTTGAAGAAAACACTAAAACGTGCGTTTGGCTATCAAACGTGTCTAAATTTACAGTAATTTTTTTATTATTATTAAATTAGGAGCCTTAAAAAACGGTCCTGTCCTACCATTGAAATTTGTTTTGTTTGAATGCATCGATTTTTAAGTCAAAATCCGAAAAATTTAAAAATTTTTTGAAAAAACACGGAGCATATCAAAAAAAAAATTTTTTCGTGGGTTAAATGAAATAAATCTTAAACATGGTGACAGGTTCGCTTACGCAATTTGACAAGTGTCGGTGACATAATTTTTTTAAATTCTGGATAAAAGAGGGCTTCGATAGATTCTACCGAACGGTTGTTTCGTTTCAAAAAGTATGATTCAGAGTATAAACAAGAGCGAAGAAACTAAACGAAGACATATTTAAATATATTGAAAGTAGCTATTCCCAATATTTTCGCTATGGATTTCAAGACAAATTAGTTTGAAAATTTTAATCAGAAATGGAGAAAATTTTCAATATATTACCAATAGTTTTCGAACGCGGAAAATCCAAAATGTCATATATTTTCAAAATAGCATATAAAAATAATGGTGGTCCACCTACGCGAAAAGTTTAAGTGGCCATTTTGAAAAGTTTTTTTTGTTGATTTAAAACAATACAGTAGTTACTCTGTTATAGTTACCCTGAACTATTGAAAAAAGTAACTTAATGAGTGATTGCTTCAGGTAACTTTAACAGATAATTACTCAAAATTTTTTCATTTGAGAATCTACTTTTTATAAAATTATATCTGTTTTTGGTATTTTAAACCAACAGACATAACTTAAAATTCCATTATTAAAGAAAGTACTGTCCGCATCTTAGACACTCGGACATGAAAATTTTCCGTAAGATTATCTTTAAAATTTTATTTCTGAACATATTGACAAAAATAAGTTGATAAGAGGGTCTTTTTATTTTTCATTTGTCCATTAAATCACATATTTTTATTGCGATTTGAACAATATTTTTTCCATAATATTTTTTTCAAATTTGAGATTTTAGAGATTGAATCGCTGTTCTCAGAAAAACGAGACCACAAAATGAAAAATTATGAACCTCGGAGCTCTGGGCATGCTTTTTCAGTTATGGCTGATTTGAGCGCTGGATGATTTTTTGTAGATAAACCGGACCTCGGGACTCTGCGCATGTCTTTTGTGGTCAACCTCTACTATAAATTTTTAAAATATATCTTTAAAAGTAGGTAGTTGATAAATTTAAGAAAAATCTCATCACTTTGAAAAGGTCGTTTTATTACCCAATCAAGGCTCGACGATATATTTTTCGGAGCAAGATTTTTGGCTTGAATACTTCAAAACTGAAACCCGTTCGTTCGTGTTATTCTAGTACGGCCGTAAATACGGTATCAAAATCAACCTTGAAACCCCAGTACTCGAGTTGATTTACTTTTCTAAAAAATTTTAGACAGGCGATGTTATGAATTTTTGTCAGGTTAGACTTGTCTATCGGTCAAGACTATCAAAAAAGTCTAGGAGTTCTCAGACTTATTGCGCTCAACTTTACTTTTCTGGCCCATACAGTCAAAATTGAAAAAAAATCTAAATGTTATTTGAAAAGTCTGAGTTTTTGAAGATTTTCTATAAATGGGTGACTATAACGATAAGCGACATGAACTCTCTCTCAATTAGGTAACTAATAACAGATTAAAGGTAACATAATAGAGGTTAACTATAAAAGAGTAAAAACAGTTAACTGTAAAAAATTTGAACAAAAATAAGGCATTTTTTTTTCTCAATAGTTTCGGAAGTGTTTCAAAATTTCTCATATATTTGTCGAATTCGAAAAGTTTAATTCGAACTCAAAATTTTCTTGAAAAGCAGTAAATTCGAAAAATTCTGTAGTTTACAAAATTTCCTTGAGTAATGAAACATTACTTCGGTGGTATATTGAGAAAAATAAATTAACCAGGTAGAAAGTGTTCGTCAAGAGCCCATATTATCCGTATGCCTGTCAAAATGCATCGACCCCCCTTAAGCTTACCCCCTTTAAGCTTACGCATAACTTCTTTGGATTTTTTTCGCTCAAATATTTCTAGAAATAAATTACGAAAATAAACTATACGGCCGCAATTAACGCTCAGTTTTAATCATCCAAGTTCAAGTTATTTGACTTTAATTAATCTGAATCACGTTTTACAACGTTATAAGTTATAACCAATAGCGGCTCACATTTTAAAATTTAATAAGCCGCTTGATAACCGCTAAATCGAATTTTTAGATTACGTAACGCCATTAAAATGTTAGTTATCACGTGTTTGTTTTTTTTTCACTCATGGTTCTTTAACAAATATAAGACTAAATATACCTGTTATATATTATCCCTTTATCATCACTTTTGGTTAGACATGCGCGTAGCCACAACGGTTTAAGTTAAATTTCACACGTATAAAGATGTGAGTAGCTGGCTACGCATTTCTAAACCAAAAAAGTTGATAAAGGGATAACTGTATATCATATACATCAATGAGGATCAGAAAAATGGGGTCTAAAAATTTGAAAGCCCCAAAACAAATCCTAAAAAAAAGAAGGAATTTTTTTCTCACAGTAAGGCTTCTAAAAAATATTCCAAAATTTGAGCTTCACAAGTTAATCAACAATGATGAGAAATAAATTGCTGGGCTGTTTTTTTCGATTAAAATTTCTGTCAGAAAAAAAGAATGATCAAAGAAAATGTTGCTTGGTTTTAAAAAAATATAAATTTTAAACCTCAAGTGTCGCTGAAATCAGCAAAAAGTAACTTGTTACCACTGATAGATTGAAAATATTTGGATAATTTTTTTGATTCCAATCAGTTCCACCTACGAAATAAATTCTCCTGCGTTTTTTTTCAAAATCCTGTTTAATAAATATTCTTTACTATTTCAACATTGTAATGTCCGGATAATTGTTCGTAAAACTCTTCAATTTTCTCAATCGACCATTTATCCCAAAAAAATGAACAGTGAACCGTTCACTCTCAAAATTTTGCTGTTTTTTCCAGGAAATGCCAATGTTTATTGATATCTTTTATTTCGTTTTCGCGCTTATTTTCCACGGTTCCACTGGGTGTTTTTAACTAAAACAGATTCTCCGATTTGCTTGAACAAAATAAAATATTGTATTTCGGTTGGCCACACAAACACGGAAGTTCCCTTATAAAATCATTTTCTTGATCTATTGATTTTTTTTCAATTTTGAAGCAAATTCAAATAAATAGCGTTGTTTTCTTGAATTAACATGCGGATTTAAGTGAGTTTCAGTGAAAATTAATGGAAAATCCATAAATTTCTTCGATTTATCTATTTTAGTTCAGCTAAAAATCGCATTAAAATGAACAAAACGTTTCATCGTCAGCGAAAAGAGATTAAAAATTAATGGAAAATTGCCAAAAATGAACATAAAAACTAATTAAAGGAGTTGTAAAACATTTCCAGGAAACCTCGTGTTTTAATTAACATTTTTTTCAACCTAGCACGCAATATAAGCGATAATTTTGTTAAAACTAAACTACAAGAAACAGTTATTTGTTTTTTTTTACCTCGAAAATGAAAATTGTCCACTACGGTAATTACGGCATATAAAAAATGGTAACAAGGTTGGAATAATATTTAGAAACTTTGAATCGGCTAGAGCGTGGCTTTGAAAATAAAATCACCAGTTACCACCACCCTTTTTAATTGGCCGTAATACCTTAAAATGACAATTTTCATTCGCAAGTAAAATATTCTCATCATGATTATCATGACATGATAATCAGTATAGTTAACCCCCTCACACCCTTTGACTAATCTAAAGCAAAGAAATTTCGAGCAAAACGGGCGCAGAAATAACATCTCACAGACCTACATTTTAAATGCGTCATAGAGTTTGCAATTTTATTTCCAAAAATATTGTTGAAAATTTCATACCATTAGCTGTTCGGAAGAAGATATTTTTCTCTATTTTTTTTAGGATTTTCGCTAAAATTTCTAACATAATTATTTTCTGTGAAAACGATACATAAAATCAAAAATTCTGGAAAACCAATTTTCAGATAGTATATCAGGAATCTTTTGAATATAGTTATTTTTTTTCTGTCAGTCTCTATACGAAGATATATTTTAACAAGTGATTTCATAAAACTCAAAATAATGAAAAAAATAATATCTTTCAAAAAATTAATTTTCCGAAAAAATTGAAACCGGCAAATTTATGTACTTATGTAATTTAACCCAAAATAAAGCGAATCAA
>SCLH01002035.1:0-45160 GCA_004367855.1 Oikopleura vanhoeffeni | reverse complement strand
TTGTTTTAAAAAATGTCTAAAATCACTTGTTGTAGTTTATAAAATGAGTGAAAATTGTGAACTAAATGCATAGAAGGGATTTTAGGCTTGTATTCTTTTCATTTAAACGGACGCTACAAAATTGGCATAATGGAATATTCCTAAAGTTCACATTTTACAATAACGAGTCAAAAATCCTCCAAACGCCTACACCTAAATACTCACACACATTTCAGGAAGAAAATTTTGCAGACGAATTATGTCAAGACTAGTACTGTTTTTTTCGCATACTTTTAAAATTTTTGAACCTATGTCGTTATTCAGCAACGGTGAGATACTTCAGAAGCGCGTTATATATGCCTCTTAACCCCCTCACCACCGTTTGACATCTAAAGGCAAAAAAAAATTCGGGGGCCAAAAACGGGCGCAGAAATAACATTGTCACAGACCTACAATTTCAAATGCGTCATAGGAGTTTGCAATTTTATTCCAAAAAATATTGTTGAAAATTTTCATACATTAGCTGTTCGAAAGATATTTTCTTCCTACTTTTTTTTAGGATTTTCGCTAAAATTTCTTAAAAATTAATTCTGTGGAAAACGATACATAAAATCAAAATTCTGAGAAAGCCAATTTTTAGGAATGTATTTCTGGAATCTTTTGAAATAAGTTAATTTTTCTGCAGTCTCTATTACGGAAGAATAATTGTTTCACAAGTGATTTTATGAAACTCAACGAAAAAAAAAAAAAAATTATTTCCGAAAAAATTTGAACGGCAATTTAACTTCAATTAAAGCCGACAAAGACAAATCGATCAAGTGTAGAACATAAGGTTGTACTGATTTTGATTATCAGATGATTAGCAATATTTTTCACATTTTGCTGCATATGATTTTGACGGCCGCGTGACCGATAATGTAATAGATTCTTATTGGTAAGCGATTCGACGATTATCATATCTTCAAATCTGAGACACCTATAAATAGCTAGAGTTTCACTCGTAAATTTGTAACTTATATGTATTGTAAAATGTATGGTTTTCCAAGAAATACCAAGGTGAGTTGAACCTTCTTTTCTCTGCAATATTCGAGTCGTTCACAGACTTCGAAATTTGAAAATGTTATGTGTTATTTACTTAATTCTTTCCTTGATCTCAATCAGTAAAAAATAAATTAATTAATATTTTATCCAATTTCCCGTGATAAGCGCTCAAAGTATTGCCTTTAGATAGGCTTTTGGGTGTGAGGCGAAGTTCTCGTTTCTGGGTGTGAGGAGGTTAAGGGGGACCGACGGTTTTACTGATTTTCAACGTTGTCCTGAGCTAAGCACAGCTCGTATCGAGTTCAAACTTCGGATTCCAGGAGATATTTGTTTGAAAATTTTCAAATATGTCATGTAAAAATGATGGATATTAGTTTTTTGTTGACCGGACCGGCCGGAATACGGTCCAAAAACCGATTTTTTCCAATTTCAAATAGCTGCATCGAGCCTCCTGGATATCAAAGTTTTCTCTTTTTTTGTGATTTACTTAAATTTCTTAGCTTAACAGACGTTCGAGAGCTTTAAACATTTTTCATGAAATTGAAGGAATTTCCAAAATAAATAGGTGTTTTAGCACATGGTCGCTCAAACAATCATTAGTTCACCGACACAGAATTTCTTAGAAAAGCATTTTTAAAGTGTACAAATAAGACGTGCGAGCCGTTTTTACAAAATTTTTTAGTTTTGCTTTTCATACGCAGTCAAGTTCGTGACCTTTAAACACGATATTAAGCTACAATGAATATCCGAAGATTTTTTTTTTTCGAATTCTAAATTTGTAAAGTTCTATTTCACTATTCTTATTTCCTAAGTAACTATGCAACAAAAATTTAGAGCAAAATAATTATTACTTCAAAGGATACAGTGCGTTAAGAAATATAACTTAAGGGTGGTCGAGCGCAATCCTGGACCTTTTTTAAACTGCGCCTCAAGATAAACGGAGAACAGTAGTAACTTCATTTATACTTTGTATGCAAAGACAAGGTTTTTGATGAATCTTTAAGATTAAAAAAAAAATTACATGTTTGGAATAGGCTGTCCACCTCTAGAAAAGTGCCAAAAATTATCTTAAATTTTTGTCAGCCTTCTTCCATGACCCAATTTTTACGAATTTTCACGAATGACTCATTTTATTTATTACGTGGGAATCGACTGTTCTGGCCGGAATTTAGATTTTTTTCCTAGGTGGCGCTAAATCGCCAAAATGATTACTTTTTTTTTAATTTTTTCACAGCATTTATGATCATTTTTGCGATTTAGCGCACCTAGGAAAAAAAATCAAAATTCCGGGCCGAACGTCGATTCCACGTAATAAAATGTAATTCGTGAAAATCAGAAAATTGGGGTCATGGAGAAGGCTGACAAAAATTTTAAATTAATTTCTGGCACTTAACTAGAGGTTGGACAGCCTATTCCAACATGGAATATTTTTTTTTAATCTAAAGATCATCAAAACCTTGTTTTGCATACAAGTATAATGAAGTTACTACTGTTCTCCGTTTATTCTTGAGGCGCAGTTTAAAAGGTCCAGATTGCCTCGACACCCCCTTAATTAAACAAATAGAAATTTTTAGATATCGAAAATTTTTTATTTTTTATATTTTGGAAGTAAACCAGGCACGAAATGGAGAATGCAACCAAAATTAGCTTCCTATCCTTCTGAGTCCCGAGAAACAGCCTCCGTCGATACCCCAATTTCTGGATCTAAGAAAATATTTGGATTTTTTTCTTAATTTTTTAATTTTTATTCGTCAAGATCTAATTCACAGTGATTAATGCAAAAAAAAATTAGAGCAAAAAGTTATTACTCAAAAAATACAGTGCGCGTTTCAGGAAAATAAACTTGGGAAATATATGAAAATTTTGAATTTTTTTTATATATATTTTGGAAGCAAACCAGCCACGAAAATGACAATGCAACTAAAATAGCTTCCTATCACTTCTGAGTCTCGAGATACAGTTCGTCGGATACCCCTTAATTCAAAAAGATTAGATTTACCGTCTCAAATATCTCACGGTGAATTGGGGTCATAACAAAAAACCAGTCTGTACAGTATAATATATATAGAAATTCGAGATTGACCGAAATATAGAGATTCGTTTCAAAACATTGAAATGCGTCATAAAGTAATATGCGTTTTTGTTAAGGGTTATCCCGGTCCCTAATGACATATTCTCGATAAAATATTAGCGAAACACGGCTTCAAAGGAAAATTCAGATTAGCCACTTGTAGAACTAGCCTTCAATTGCGAAAAAAATTGCCAAAACTTCTTTTGTATGACCACACTCCTTACACAATAACGGCACAAGAGCCACCTAAGCCAGAACGGAAAATATATCTCCCAGGTTTTATTTTGAAATAAACCCAAATTATTAACATAAACCGTATAATTAGTATAGACAAACTATTGTAGGAGAGCTTTGTCATAAGTGCTATATTTATTCAGAATACGTAAAAAACGTCCAAAATACCGGTCTCTGGACTTTTTAAATCGAAAATCTAACTCCTCCTAGGTTAAATTTCAAATTACTCAATTTTGCAAAAGCTAGCTCAAAACAAACAGAAACTTTGTAGGTGGTTTTGTCAAATTTCGTCCCGTCACAACAAAAAATATTCTTTTCAAGGTCACGTAAATAATTATCCGAAAAAAATATGCTTCAATTTTTTTGAAAGTAGGCTCAAAAGAAGCTGGGAAACACTGAAGAAAAAGTGGTTTACGTCAAAACAATTGATTTGCTGCATTTCATTATGACATAATTAATCAAAACATTGAAATAATTTTCATAAATTACTTTTTCCAAAAACACTAAGAATCACAACCTACGCACATAACCATTTCATGACATGTCCCATGAATCATGTGTAGTTCAAGTCAAAAATCGAAAAATGTGTTCGAAAATAAATTATGACGCATTTCATGTCTTGAAGCGAATCTCCAAGAAATTTATTTTTTTTATCTGGACGTGCATTATTTTCGATCTAACCGTTTTCGTACGAAATTGATTTTATCTCTATAGAAATTATAAACATAAAGTTTTTGAAAAATTTATTTAGGTTATTATGACGCACATTAATGTTTTGAAGCGAATCTCCAATAAAAATCTTTTAGTTTTTAACTGCCATCATTTTCGAATAACTGTTTTTCGGGTCGATGTGAAATGCTATAATAAGTCATGCCATATTTGTTTATGCGGCTAACGAGCATTACTGTATAGGATTTTGAACATGAAGCAAGAAAAAAGGGTTATTGTCTTAGAGTATTAGTCATAACTTATATATCATTAAAGTTCCAATGCTTTTGCTGGATCGGATTATTGAGATCGAATTCTTCAAATGATAAAAAATATGTTTTTTGCATACCCAATCAAAAAATAAATTTGCTAAAAATTTTGTTAATGTTACCAAAATCTGATTTTCATGATAATTGCATTTCAAGATAATTGGGTGGCGCAAAATTTTTTATCATTTGATAATTTCAGCTCAATAAGTCGATCCAGCAAAAAACATGGGATTTTATGCTGCTAGAACTCTTGTCTTGCCTGTTTCACTGTCAAAATCTCAATTATACATTTCACTTTTTAAGCATTTCACTATCGACCCATGTTTCTCGTTCTAAAATTGTTGAGTTTATCTTATAAAAAAATGTTGAAAAATAAGTATCTTGAGTGCTTTCCTGTGTTGAGTAAGTAGTGCATTGCAGAAGAATTGCTATAAATAAATTCGTCAGAATTAATTGATAGAATAGATTATCAGTTCTATTTACAAGTATAATACAATTAGTTGGCTAGTAAATTCGAGTACGCGTTAACTTCCCTAGAAAATGTGACTTCGTCTTCTGGATACACTTTCTTTCCCTTTAAACTTTCAAAGGGAATTCGATTTTAGATTCGGACACTCTCGACTTGAAATATTGATCAGTATCACGCAGACTGTGGATATTGACCCAAACTCTGAAATACACAATTAATTTTTTATTAATGGTTTGGCGTGATTTTGTTAGAGACCGTTTCTCAGAGATGGCTCGACGGATTCTCAAATTTGAAAGGAGAGTAAGTCAAAAAAAACAATTTAAATAAAAAAACTTTCGCAAACGTTCGTGCAATTTAAAAAATCAAAACCAAATAAAAAAAAAATTCTGAGAATACAGAACGGAAAAAAATTTTTTTGCTCTGTTCGAATTTTTTCTTAAATGCAGGAACTAATTTTAGCGAAAAAATTTTCTTGTTGAAAAATATTCGGAATAGTTTAAGATAATACTTACAAAATTTTACCTTTTAGGCAATTACAAAAATTGACCCGAAAAGTTTCAAGCTGACAGGTCGTAAAAAATAATATAGACCATACCTCATCTAAAAGATCCTAGAAATTGAGGATACGGGCCGTTTTCAGTATACCGTTTACCGGATATCCGATGGCCAAAAAAAATCTTTGGGCGAGCTTCTAAACCTTTGAAATTTGAGAATCTCCGTCAAAACCCATCTAGAAAAAAAAGTTCCAACCACTACGTAAATGCTCGTTGCTATGCATTTTAAAAATCCAGTCTTTGAAAAATAATATTAACCTTGAAAACTTCATGTTGTGAAAGCAACTTTTCGGCACCTATTCTTTTATTGGTTTTGAAATGTTAAAAACTTCTTAATAATGTTTGCCGCTAAGAACTAGCCGTGGACCATATACTCCATCTTTCACCTTTTATGTATACTTTATGAAGGACAATAGACTGGGCACGCGTTACCTAGCCCTATTCTAACACGTATCATATGTTCGACAGAAAAATTTCGAAAAAACAAATTGGCGTTCCTATCAATTTTCCCCAACAATTATCCAAAACAAAAAATGTGTTGTAAGAAAAAATCCCACCCAACAACCAATTTTGCGCATATTTTCAAAATGGCTCCACAAAACTCACAAATTTTCGGTGTAACAGATGCTGAAACATTATGTAAAGCCAAAGTTATGGAACCTATACTTTAATAAAATTTCTCAATTTGTGTTGAAAAAAGATGAAACCCCTTATTTTTTGGCGTCTTGGATCAATCTTTTAAAACAGCGGCGATGTTATAAAAGTTCAACATTGTCCGAAAATTTGGATCCCACAATCGCCGATCATTCTCCTGACCGAAGGTAATTCCAAAATAAAACCGTAGGTTTGGCTAATTTCTGTCGGCTATAATTGACTTTATAATGGACGGTAACCACAGTATCGAACAGTAACTATCTGTGGTTACTTCGCTGTCCTTATACAGAATGTATGATTGCTCCCTTCTTTCAATTTCGGCCAACTTGGCTATCCTGCGATGAGAAGCACAAATTTGCAAATTACCTACGTCTTTCCAGATCATAACCCAAGTCAAAACGGTGAAAGCAGATGTGTCCAAATGCAAAAGAGGAGCAAAAACAAAACCCGTAACGACTATTTTCAAACATAGATAAGAAAGAGCCCTCTTTCTTCTAGCTTCTCTGCGGCGTTACATTTAAATAAGTGTTATAGGAAATTTTTCCGAAAAAATGAGTATAAAATAAACTCAATGTGCCACCCTCTTCAATTCCTTAGACTTTCCGAAGTCAAATGGTTTAACTTCCCAGAAGCCTAAAAAAAAAATCTAGACTTTAAAAATAAACAGAAAAAAATCAAACATGCACAGCCGGACTGATCGACATGAAAATTACTCGACGCTTAACGTAATTACAGAAGACAAGTCGGCAAATATAATTGGCTGAAAAATTTTCTCCCGATAACGGAAACTGCCCAACAATAGGACTAAAAAAAGATCTGGTTTCGTCGTTCGAATTAACGTTCTAATTCAGATTTGAAACATTATCCAAAGCAGTAATGTCTGGCAAAATGCATGAATTCATAAAAACTATGTTCTTTAATTAGCGTCCAGTTCTACTCCCACAAACCTATGTTATAAATACTATAGAACCGAAAATCTTGTAATAAGTACTGTCTGCCTTGGATCGTGGCATTATTTCGTCTCTAATCAAAATTCTAAGCGATGCCTTCCTGCCGGAACGGCAACACACCGGAAACACCAACCCAAATCTAGAGTCGTACTTCAGACAATTTGAATCCTAATGCGTTTGGACGATGCATATTCTTATTATAACAACGACTTCGAAAGACAGTCTGTCCCAGATTTTCTCCTCACAACCCTATGCAAAGACATTTTTCTAAGGTATTTGACCCTCTAAAGTCACTTTTTCGGTAGGTGTCAAAAAAGGATAAGTCTATTTGATTCGCGTGCGTACCGCTATGGTGCATACGAAGACTGGCTCTGTCTTTCGTCTGATCAAATTTAGAAAATTTTTCAATGAGCTGTCTGCGTGATCTGTCACCGAATGAAAGCTTAGCAACAACCATAACTCTGTAAATAATGAATCCAAACATTTCCACATCCGATCTGATTTAGTTCCTATTTTAGAAACGTAAACTTTAATCAGGCAAAAAATAACATTGTTCGATAAAAATCTAACTTTTTACGATTATTTCACAATATTCTTGCAGTTGAGCACAAGAATGTCTCGGAATTAACGACCGAATTATTCCAAAAAATCATCGCATTTTTCAAAATTAGAAGAATTCGTATTCTAAAGTCATATCTGAAGAAAAAAGATCGCCTTTGATGATCCCATCTTGATGGCCATATAAGAGGCCAATGTAAAACGCCATATAAAACGATAGATAGCTCGGAAGCGTGCACAGCGATATTTTAACATTTTGGTAAACTCACTGGTTTAATTATATTAATATATATATAAAATTACATTTATAAGTTTTGGTAAAAACCGACTGTTTATATCTATTTTAATAAAGGTTTGAGGAGGCTAGATGTAAACACATCAAATCGGGATTGAGGATTTCGAAAAAACGAAAATCAAAAATGAAATCCGACCCCACCCAAGTTCATATACACGCTTTTGGTACTTTAGCCTTGAGATTGAAAATTTGAATGCAAAACCTGAATCATTAGCTAGAATTTACAAAGAAACTTGATGAAATAGTCAAAAATCAAACTGATCCAAAAAGCGGGTCATATTACATTAAAAACAACCCAAGGGAATTTTAGAAAAATAAATCGATAGTATACTTTGCCAAAAAATTTTCGAAATTACATTGACTTTATATGAAGACAGAAAACTTAGGACAACCACCAACCATATCTCAGTTAGGTTTCTAGATAATGAGTATATAAGGACTTTGTGATGTTAAAAACTGTCAATATTGTTGTCGTAAAAAGTTCGTCCGGAAATAAAAAGTTTTTCCCGTCTTTCCTAGTAGCACATCGGTGGTCTTACCATAAAGTGACCACTTCCATTCGAATAGTTTTTCGGAATACTTCGCCCTTGGCCAGTCCAAAATCACAGTTTCAATTCCGCACTCGCTGGTTGATCAATAAATTTGAGGTTTCAAGATCTCTATAACATAGGTAAACAAAAATACTCTCAAATAGTTAACAAGTATAGCCATTTAATTATGAATAGACTTTCTTAAGGAGTAGAAATTTCTTTTATATGGTTTATAAGGACAATCGTTCGAGATTAAAAGTCTTTATAATCAGGACGTAGTTTGCAACAATTTAGCCAGACTAAAAAACAACGTCAGTAAAATACGCATTTTAAAATTTTGAAGTTGTAATCTAGAAGCAACTATTAAAATTCATAACTGAACAGGCGAGTAAAATAAGCGACAGATAAAAGCGGTTTATTGGGACGTTGTGTACACTCGAATTTAGAGGTGATATGTTGAGACTGGTAGAAAGCATTTCGAAAGTGGCCCAGAAAATACGTTCCGCAGATATATTTTTTCGATTCCAGTTGTTTACCGGTGAAAACCCGGAAATATCGATTTGCAAAATACCGTCCAAGGATTTTTTTTAAAACCTTGGTCCTAAAACATCGAGGGTGCAAAAAAGATCAAAATGAAATAAAGACCCCAATCATTGGTATTATCTAGGACCGGCACTTGGGATTTTTCTATTTCAAGTTCGCATCAGCAATTAAATTATATTTGGCCCTAAAGTAAATCGACCCTAACTAAGAATAATAGTACACTAAAAAGAATCAGATCATCACTAGGTGGCAATTTAGTTCTCCGACGTTGCAAAAAAGCCAAAATTATATCATAGATCAAAGTTTGGAAGTATGGCATTAATTGAATTTTCAAAAATTTGAGCTCTCTAGGCAGACCTTGTGGCCATTTGAAACTTTTTTTAAGGTGCCATTGTTCGTTTTCATGAGTCCGAATAACCTAGGAAAAATATTTCGAGAAATTGAGACAACTCGGACATCGAAATCCCCATGGCCCAACTCACACGGGTTAGATGTTTCAAATATAATTGGCCGGGTATGATCAAATTCCTTTGATAACGTTCAAATCGTCATTATTTGGACCTGATCTTGAACAAAACCGTTTTTCCAGAAAACGATAATTTCAGGTCATACGGGAAAACGTAAAAAGACTCAACCGTCTCCACACCATGAAAGTATATCATGGGCCCAAAATAAGAAAAAAAGAATCGTTTTGTACCAGTCTTCAATATCCAATTCCAATTTGAAGGTCCTAAACCGCACCACGAGTAGTGCGAACCAAAATTTCTCTTTTGACCTAATTTTCAAAGCCAAAAATAAGGTCCCAAATTTTCAGATTTAAGAACCTATGAATACTATTTTTCGGGAAACTGATAACTGATAACAATTCCTCAGTCAATTAATGATACAAACCCCACCCCGCTACGAGATTACCTAGGCAATCATGCTGCGGCAGTTCAGTATACAAAAAACGGTAGTTGGGATATATGCTAAGTTTTGAACATCAGCGGCCTTCTATTCTCCGGTGAAATAGCTCTCTCAGACAAAAGCCCTCAGACGAAGAAAAATTTCAATATTTAAAGAAGCCACATTTTATGGTTTTTGAATACCTAAAAATTAAAAAAGCGAAATAATTTTGAAAATTGTGTCATTCATAATTTTTAGGGGGTCCGTTGTTCCATATATCGAAAATGCATGCTAGGTGCTTTTTATCAGGCGTTAAGACACTTGAGGTAGTGCCATGAAATCACAGGATCTTACAAAACGGCTGTATGTGATTCGACCAAGGCTGCAAAGCTAAACGCCTGATAAAAATGCCACTAGGCATCAATTTCGATTTTCAGGCAACTACTCTAGACAATCGAACAAAAATCCAGACATTTCTGTTCGGTTTTCGTCCATATACTACGCTGCTTTAGACACCTATTGATGAAAGCAACACCAAAAGTATAGCCTGCCTGTAATCCTTGCCGCATCAATGTTTTCCGCTAAATCCGTGGCATGATAAGCTAAGCCCTAAACTTGGTATAAAAATATATTTCACACGTGAGGTCACATAGATTCGAACATATTCCACTACTACGTTTAAATCACAATCAAGAATGTCGAAAACCAAAGTGATTGAACTCGCGTAACACAAATATTCGGGTAAGTCCACAATTAAGCTTGTTTGAGCCCACGCAATAACGAGTTCCCGAAAATAACCGTCTTTTAAAGGTGGGCAGTTGACACATAAAGAATAAAAATGTATATGTCCTTTTAAATTATGTCGGTGGCTTTGATACAGAAGATCAAAATTTAAGAAATTTCTGCGTCCTTAGACGCCGGAGAAAACTCCGAGATAATATGCGTCTTTATAACGCAAAATATACAAAACGGGATTTCTTAACCACAATGGGGGGGGATCTTTTTTGATGGGAGTCCAGAATTTGGATCATGTTATATGGTAGAAGGCCCAGAGCCAAAGTAACTACACGAAAATTTAGTTTCGCATTGGACAATGGCCCCTTGGCCGTCCTCGTGCTGCACCCTACTTATAGATCAGCGCTGTAAACCCAAAAATTGTGAATATTTAATGTTGGTGATTAATTGCCCCTTATGGTCGAATTTATGACAAACAAAATGCCTACTTGGGCTTCAACAACATCTTACTTTGGAGCTCATCGCAAAACGGGAGATCATCCCTTTATTACGCGAAAAAGTTTTATCATAAACTTGCAGTCAAATTATGTTTCCCAAAGTGATCGGATTTAGCGTTTATTAGACAAGAGTTCTTTTGGACCAGACTGAAGTTTGGCCAAAATCACGACAAGGGTGGTAGTTCGCATCTACCCAACCGAATTTACGCATAGGGAGTACGAAAGAGAAAGGTATTTTCTCCTAACGACACACCAATAATTGAAATTATTTTTGCACAAATATAAACTTGCACAGAGCTGATCGCGATAACCGAGCGAATTTTTTCAGCTGAATGCGTTCGATTTTTTTTTAACAAAATGTTACTTCGTTGAGAAAAATCGGCTCCACCGAATAAGACTCTGCGGGAGCTTTCATATTATAAAAAAAATTAATTTATTTACGGATGTGCCGTTAGTGAGAAAAATAACTTTTATATTTTGTTCTCTCTTTTCGAAACGCCGTTTGACAACACAAATTGTCAATAAATAGAAAAGAGCTTGTTCTCTAATTGATCAGCAGTCTAGGAGGCACCGGACCCATTCTTATTATCTAATAGAGTCCTGGGATATTTTTCTGCGGCTCCTGTCCTTTTAAAGCCTTTGCAAACAATTGAACCCAAAGCCTGTTTCTCTCAAACGTACCTGATAAGCAGTACATCGGAGCCCCCTTCTTCGAATCTAGCCTTATCTGAGTGCAACTTTAAATTACTGGTCAAAATTGATTTTCCTTCATAGAACAAGCGAGTTCCTTTCTCCTAGCAGGGGGGGGTTCCTTTTTTATTAAGTGCGCAATTCCGAATCCAATTTCGTTTAAAGATTTCGGCGATCGCACCCGAGACAAGGCTTGCGTCCAATTCACGGCGAGTCGGAGAAACGAAACGAATTGTTGAGAGACACGGCATATTCTACGGTAAAGATAATCCGCTTGCATATTCTCCTGAAATAGCTTACCTGAAGGAATAGGCAAGCAGCTGGTTAAAAACAGACCATATTAAACAAAAATATTCAATAATACATTTTTTAATTAATAATTTATTCTGTATTATAAAAAAATATGACAAAAAATATTTTCAACAAAAGACATTTTTCAACCAAAAAAATTCGATAAAAATGTTTTAATGAAAAAAAAATTGACAAAAAAGTATTCAACAGAAGGACAGTTTGAACAAAAATCTTTTTCAACAAAAAAATAAAATAAACAACAAAGAGGTTCTTCAACATAAGAGATAAAAAACATTTCTCAAACAAAAAAATCTTTTAGTACATATTTTACAAATCATCCTGTAACAAAAAAACATTTCAATAAAACCAACTTTTTTTGGTTGTAATCAAGCAACTTATATTTAGGGTGTACACAATTAGGTTCTTGGTATTAGATGCCCAACTGGGCGTAAATTATTGGATGTGGAACGGTACTTACCAGTGTTCGAAGTTGGAGTCGAGTCAATACCTTTTCAGGCTTTTGAAGCTGTAGAGCCGTTTTTTTATTTTTAACTTTAACCAGAAATTTTGATATTTCGATTCACCGTTAATTTTCAGTAGAAATGTAAGATGAAAACGTCCTCTGCAGCCCGACAAAGCTTGAAAAATTATTTCATGACCGATTAATCTCAGAGATGGTACCAGTTCAGAACTATCTCGGGCACAATTGTGAGGCATTTTAAAAACCTAGACCTAGATTATTTTTTTTATTTCTCAGTTAATTATATCTACGCAAATGTTCGTTATATATGTCGACCTCCTTTTGCATTTGAAGAACTAAGCAGAAACTGATTCGTTCTATATAAAATAGCACTTCATGGGCCACTCAACAGATAACTATTATCTTTGCTCGAAAATTAGTTTTATTCTCAGCGGTTTTCAAAATGGTACAGTAAAGTAACTTTACGGAGTGGTCTAAATGTCGTGCTGTCAAATTTGAATTAGTTTGACGTCTGAATAAGATAGAGACAACTTGTTTTTGCTAAACATTGCTTTCACAATACATTTAAAAATATGTGATCAAATACAAAATTCAGGTTCAAATATTTATGGCGAGTTTGAAAGGACCCATTTTTTCGTCTAAGTTACTAGACTGATAAAAATTTCACGTTGAAAATGGATAAAAGGCTTGAAATAAGCAAAAAAATTAAGAAGCAAGAAATTTAACATTCAGGAAGTTCTTAGCGAAGCCCAAAAATATTTCTTTATAGAGTGAAATTTCAAAAAGATTTTTATCATATTAGTATGGAAAATAATTGTTTGAAAAAAATATTTATTTGTTGAAATATGCCAGAGTTGGTACTTTCTATAGCCATATTTGCCGATGATTGTAAATAATTATCAATAATTTCTCTTTAATTGATAAAACTAAAATTTTCCTAAAAATACATTATTCTTCATGAATTTTTGAACTTATTTTAACAAATATTCTTTTGTTCCCAACAATAAATTTCAATCAGACAAACGCATTAGTTAGAACGAGCACTGGCGCAGTTTTGCGATTTAAAAGATATATTTACCTGTGGACGACCATGGGTAGTTATCAGTTGGTTTTAATTAACCTACAGTTAACCTTGTAGGTTTTCAAATGTTTTTTTTAGAATGCGAAAACATAAAATTTTCTAAATTTGTGAACTTTTTTTCCGAACAACTTGACCCTCTCAACTTGATCATAAAGAAAAAAATTCTTGTTTTGATTCTCTATGAAAGTGACACAAGATGCGCATTTACGGTTTGGAAACATTAATTCGGTGAACCGGTTTGGACCAGGTTAAAAAACAAAAACAAAATTTGTATCCACATATACTGTGGCTTACACATAACAGAAAACCGCTTTGTTTGATATCTTTTGCTATTGGTCTTCGCAGAAAAAAACGACTGAGGAAGGTGAGGGGCTAGTAATGGAAAAAAACAAGCTTACCTTAGTCTAAAATACAGGAAAATCATTTTCCAAAAATTCCGTCTAAAGGTTCCATCCTACTAAATCTATGGCACTTTAAAAAACGTGTATTGTTGAATAAACAGACTAACCCTACTCTTATATGCACCAGAAAGTGTCTTTAGAAGACCATCCGATTTCGGCTTTTGTGTCATTTAGACCGCTGACGGGAATAAGTTCGAGATTAATAGTTGCGGCTCATATAACGGCTCCTGGTAATAACTTACGCGCAAGGTACGTTCCTCGTTGAGAAGAAAGCTAAAACATACGTACAAGACGTATATTATATGAAACTTTTCGCGACTTTTATTCATGATAAATACTCACAAAATGCCAGAAGTTCAAAAATGGTTCTTCCTAAAAATACTTTACCGTTCTTTGGAGGCCAATCATTTTTATTCTATACACTCTAGAGGTCCTTTAGTCCATGGTTAATGATTCCGATTTCGGAGTTTTGGCCGTCCTAAGGACTGCCTTGGGGCAAACTTCCGAGAAAATGTGCGTCCTCTATAAAGCTCTTGGAAAAACTCATGCAAAAAAGGCCCTTGGTTCAGGCATCATGAATCATTGCGGGTTTTCCAATTTATAATTGAAAACAAATGTTCGTCCTTACGTCATTGGCTGGACAAAACTTTTTGTAAAAACGTGCGTCTAAGAGTCCGTCTTCACTAAAGACACTATACCTGGTATAATTAAAGTATAATTTCGGTATATGCTGATTTGCTATGCTTTGAAATTGTTGAGTCTGTCATTATTAGTTTAAACTTAATTAAAAATGGTATTTAGCCATATTATTCTTATTTTTTGGCTACTTACACACAATATCGATTCTTTCCATATGTCCTAATCTCTCAAAAATATATTATCCGGTGGATGAATCAAAAAAATACATTCAGCAGAAAACCATTTTAATATTATATGCAGATTTTACCCGTTGATTTCCGAAACAGTTCCCAGTCTTGGCTACATAATATCAGTATTCAGGTTCACATCATTAAGGTGGGGTTGCAAGGTCTCCCAAAATCCAATTTCTGGCATTTGAAACTTGTCGGCTGACAATGTGGTCATTATTTCGAAAATTTTTACATCATTGTTTTTTCTGATAATTAATTAAGCCTAAAAGAAAATTTGATTGACAATTGAAATGTTAAAAGGCTGGGAAAGTAGCTCTTTCTAGCGGCACTTTGTGCGATTTTTTGAAAATTGTTACCGTTTTTGCCCTGATTACAATAGACGGTTTAGACATCAAAGAAACAAATTGTTGTCATTTAAAATACATGCTTTCAAATTTTTGCTCTCTAGCGCCACGTTTTTGCTCACTTTTGGTTACCCTTAGACATCAAAAATATTGTTTAAATTGGTTTTTAGTACTGTTTGCCAAATTTTGTTTAATAATTTTTACCGCGATTTGTGTGTCCTTTACCCTTGAAAATGGCTCATTGTGTGACGACTCTCGGAGGCCTATGCCGTTTGTCCTTTTGTCTCATGACCACAACTCGGTTTATCGGATTTGATTTTGGATATTGGAGGAAGATCCAGGGTGAAGAAGATTCGGAACTATCAGATATGAGAAGCATCGCAACTTGACGAATGATGATGCATCGGATGTACCATCTTAAGATAGGATTAAACAACATACTGTTTAAAAACCACATTTGACCCCACCGTAGAAAGAATAACGCTCGTGGTTTTTGTCTAATGAGGAAAAATTTATTTATTTTATTATATTTATTTAATTTTGGCGCCAGTTGGATGCCACCACCCGAATTCAATTTATATGATTTTTTTTTCCGAGTTCTATACCAAATTCGCAATAATTAATTGAATTCGTGTGTTTGATCTTAAATAATCACCTAGTGAGCTTAAATGCAATTCAATCTTACTTGATTATTGACAGTTTTGTTTTTGTTTATATTAGGTAGGGTTTATGAATTTATTTTTACAAAACTGTACCAATAACTCACGAACGGTACATTTCGAATTTTAACGCGCCAGTCTTTTGATTCGTACAAACACCGATTTCATTTCTAGTATTTTTCGGTATTAGCTTTGAGACATCAATAGTATATTTATTTTCCATTAAAAATGGTGATTATTGCAATAGTAAATAAAATATTCGATTTTATATATTGCTTTTACGAGGTTACGCCAAATTGAAAATGATAAATGAATTGAATTTCGGTGGTTTGCGATCTAAAATATTACCTATAGAGCTAAAAATGCATAAAACGTTTACTGGATTGATGACAGTTTTTTTACTAACTAATAATTAAATTTGATATAATTTATTTTTTTAGAAAACGCCAATCAATATAGTTTTAAAAGGTTGTCTTCGCCATTTCCCCTTTATTTTTAGAATTGGACATTCATTACATTTTGTTAAATTGAAGAGTCCTTGAGATTTTATTTCTTAATTTTTCTTTGATCAATGTTTGAGAATAAATTTAGGATTCTTTCATTTTCTCTCTAAAAATGTGACGAATTAAATTTAAAAGCGTTTCCAATATTATGTAATAGTCTTCTTATAGATCTCCATAAGGACACTTAAGAAATTCGCAAGAATACTTGAAACAAAACCATCATCATGCAAATATAAGAGTTTTTGCTCTGACAATTTGTTCATTACCGTGGGACTTTTAAAATTGATCGAGTGAGTTGTTCTATCTTTCTTTATAATAGCACATTGGCACTTTTTACAAAAATCGGATCCGTACTTCAAAAAATCACGATTTCTCAGATCATTTTTTTTAAATGTTATCTCTGATTTCGAATCCTTGATATCCGATGGTGTGGAGACTGACAGTAGATGCTCCGATTTGCACCGAATCGATTCCGCCAACCGGCGAATGAATCCGCAGTGTACATTATCTTTATCGCCACATCCAGATTCTTCGGGCATTTCGCCAGATCGATAGTGCTGCGGAAAATTTGGACAAGGCCTCGCTTCACTTTTTAAAGGCTTTTCACGAAGTTTTATACATCTGAAATAACTTGGACTTTTAATTTTTGTCAACATAAATACAACTGTAGTTCAGAGGTTGAACAGGGAGATACTGTGTGAATTTCTGTTAAAAGACCCAAAAAAAACACCATGGATTCAGGTGTTACTATTATATGAGCTATTATATAGGTTAGGGTGCGCAGCCGGTAACACCACAGAGGAAGACTACGATTAGTTATTTAAAAGTTCATTGACATCACGGGGGTTGTTGACCAGAAAAACGATTCCGGGTGAGGAAAAAAAAAATTCGGCCATATATTTCGCATTTAATTATTACGCTTCGTATTTTATTGCGGCCCAATTATGACTTCAAACGGACAGGGTAAAACTCTAATCCGTCCGTTTAAAGTTCATGTAAAAACTTTTTTACCCGTCACTGTCCGTCCGGTTTCCGTTTAACGTCAAACATACTGTATAGTTTATTGAAAATAAAACTAAATCTTATGAAAAACTTTCTGTTTTCTGTCCTATAGAGTCATATTAATATACGACTTACGTGTATTTTCGAAATTTGTCCGTTGTTCCCCATTAATCTATAATTATAGACGATGATCTTATACACAAACTGAAATTAGTCATAAGGAATCAAGAAAATTAATAACATAAACTTCCTTTCGTGCGGAATTCATAACAAATAGTTTTGTCATTACAGACGGAATTATGCTCTGAAAATCAAAAATTAGCGGTTAAAATGCAAGCAAATGTCGCAACCTTATCAAAAAAGTTTGGGTACTACGTACTTAATCAAGTGCGTTTAATTTATTTTGTAATGGGTTTTTTCCAAGAATAATAACCGCTTATTATTATGGTATTGCAATAAAATGATATTCGAAAATTTGGCCGTTTTATTGAGAAAAAACGTTGTGATCATTTCTTTTTATTACCAAGGTTTACCTTAAAGCCCAATTTCAGCTGTTTATAGGGAATACACAGTATCAAATTTTCACGAACAGCTTTACATCAAAATGAATAATTTAGAAGCGTGCCTAGTTTAAATACACTGTTAATCACGATTTCTAACTGTTTCAGATATTCGTGTTTTTTGGATAAGTTATGTTAGTTCTGTTTAATTATTCAAATTTTGTAGTCCGATTCATTCATTCATTTGAAGTTGAGGTAAACTAATAAAGTGCAATTGAATAATATTTTCGTTTCTCAATATTCTCAAAAGTTTAAAAAACATTTTGAATATTTATAGGAGAAGATGTATTTTTTTTAAAACTGCAAAATTATGAGGCGACTCAACCGCGAAAAAAATATTTAAAAATAACATGGAAACAAAAACATTTTTTTTCGATGTGCGAAAAGTTCATCATTTTGTAAAATCGTAAACAAAAATTTGTCTGCTGCGAGTCGATACGATTTTTTAGGCAAAAAAACGCCAGCCCTTTAAAATATTTATGAATTGATTAAATTTTTCATTCAGATTGTTTAATCTGAACTAATTTTCTTTTCTGGAAATGATTATCTATAGTACATTTAAAGCGGAAACATTGCATAAAACCTGAAAATAAATTATAAATAATACAGGGCTATAACGCGAAGTTACAAATATAGCCGAAAAAACAGCGCAATTTCACGATTTTATCGTTCGAAAGTGCCGATTCGGCCGAAAATGCCAACGTAATTCTTAACGTTTTTATCACAAAATACTTACAGGTGCGTCATGAACGTCAGACTTCAGGTCACATTTTCAAAAATTGGTCTCTATTCTTTTTATGCATTTGAGTGATTCACTTTCATTTGAAACTCATAGAAAATTGGAAAGTGTCAATTTCACATTCATTCAACCACCTACGCGTTTTTTTCAATTTATGACAAAAAACTTATTTCTGTCCCTGAACTCCACAAAAAGAGCCCAAATTTTCAAGGCGAAAAAAACTTTTTCGACGATAATGCTTTTTTGAGGTGCTTCTGCAAAATGTTATTTAACAAATGATTGCTGAAAACACAAAAAACGCAAATCCGACAGTCCTCGGAAACCGATAAATCTCTCTAAATTATATTCTCAAATAAATAATCTCAATGAAATAAATGGAACGAAAAGGTAAATCATAGATACAAAATATTGGAAAATTTGAAGCTCATTTGCCATAAATTCACTTATTCATATATTTTATGGCGTTGAATGGCATCAATGGACAAAATTAAATAAAATTGATTCATGTAAAGATGCGTTTAAACTCTCACATTCGAACATCTTCGCCACGCTTTAAAACACTATTTCGTAAGGAGAACGTCCAAGCGGTACATTTTGTTACCGCTTGGGTGTAGCCCTTACTCCGGCTAAAAATCGTTTCGGATTAAGGGTACACGTCTACATAGGAGTTTAGGCTTATAAGCGTTTTTCTCGACCAAAATCTGTGCGGAGAAAGTTACAACCAGTTTACAAAAAAACATCTTGGTGAATATTAAAAAAAATAACAGTTAACCCCTCCACCCAAAACCATCTGAAAATTCCCCACACCCGAAAACGCCATTCGGGGACGCACTTTTGGGTGGCGGTTATTTGCGGCGAGAAGTATAAATGCGGAGTAAATATTTCATTATTTTTTAATGACACAAGATCAAGGATAGAGCCTTAATGGAGGCTTATTTTTTAAAGTTTTAATATATGTGGTGTGCCTCGAAATATGACAGAAAAATAGAGGGTAGTTCCGAGGTACCTCATCGGGGAAAACCTTGTACGTTTTTCAAATCACTATGAAAAACAAAGTATTAATTAGAGAACACTGGCCTACTCATATGTGGAGTCTCTGATTATAGAAAGCTTCATCTCAATCGTCTATGAAAAAAGTGTTGATCACCGCTGGTCCAGCCCGCAAATCATGCACAGCACAAAATCATGAAAACAAATTATCGAAACAGTTCGACTCGAACTCTGTTAGATTATCATTAGCGTCTTGAATTTGAAATATTGAAAAAGTACAAAATTATATTAATAATATTGAGAACAGACCTTAAATTTTTGAATTCTAGTATTTTTTTTTAAAAATTTATTACTATTGGTCAATATAAGCTCGAATAAAATGAAGTTAAGTTTTTTAACCAAAAAATAATCTTATTCCAGGAGGTGATATGGAAATTAGTAATAATGTAAGTGAACCTTGGCTTCTGAATCTTTTCTCTGAGTGAAGTATCTTATCATTATCATTTCATACAACAATTGGATAATTTCGATATTTCTGTTATCAAAAAAGATGTACATTCAGATATAATCAGTAATATTGAATAAAATGAGTATTGTCGTATGTATGCACAAGATTGTCAAGCCACTAAGAACGAGGGACAACTCAGTTTTTCGGCCTGCCCTGTAAGGCTTGATTACTCGGCCGGAGATATAAAATAAATCAACGCTTCAAGCTAGATTTTGCGGAGCAACTTGACAAGACTGTGTGATCGCTCAGTATTTGTTCTGATGGCTTACAGTAATAACAATTTTTATAAATTTTATATTATTCGATCCGACGGAATCGATAATAAAAAACGATGGAAATATGAAATTTTAAAATGCCCTTATTTATAATGACAGATCCGAGAGATTTTGAGTTGTACTCTTAGATAATGATCACAGACTGCTGAGGATTCTTAATGATTCTGAAGATGAAATTGAAGAGTGGATGAAAAGCCGGCAATGATTAAATGTTAAATTCGTCTGAAGAAAACTTAGAGACTTCTATATAATTCTATTCAAAAAATTAAACTTATTTCTTCAAAATATAATAATTCGCGAAAAACTAGAGTTTTTTTATTTTTTCGAGTGTTTAGAAGAAATCACCTTGAGAAAAGAATAAAATTCTCAATAACAGGACCGAGGAGAAAAAACAAATATGAATTACAGGAGTAGCCTCAGAAGATTTCCTGAAATATCTGCAGTCGTTCCTCAGTAATTTCTGCATTTTATGTTGTCGGTATTTACGCTTAGGATTTTTATACGAAAATTAGGAGAAACATAAAAAAAGTGGCAAAGATGAATACTTGAAATGGGTATCAAATCTTTGTAGCAACTGCTAGTTATCAGATTTAAAAAAAAGAAAAGATTTTGCGATACTCTATGACACATTAATTGAATGAAAGTCGTGGATTAATTATTCTCTATCTCGTTTTAGGATTTAGAAAATCTCGGCGTCCCCGAAATGCGTTTGGGGGGGTGTGGACGGTGGGGGTTATAAAAATTTAAAAACCCCCGCTCGCCTCTGCGCTGTTTTAATGAAGGCTGCCAACTAATTTAACTTTTGAATTTTTTGATTTTTTCGAAAAAAACGAAGAAAACGTTGAGTTTAACAACAATACTTCCGATAGGTACTTTATATTCGAGGTTATTCTCTACAATATAAACTTAACTTTTATTTCCTCAAGCCAATAAAATATTGTGATGTCTTACCTAATCGAAAGCCTGTTTCATATTGGACAACCGTTTCATTAGCTACAGTGACAGCTTTATCACTTTTTAAGAAAGAATAAAAATCTTTGCTTGGAAAAGTAATTACAGAAATTCAATGCAATGAAATAAAGATGTTTATCATATACAGTACAGCGGGGCAGATATCGCCAAAATTTTTTTGCCAACAATTGCGAAGGTTTCACGCATAAAATTTTGGCAATTCCGGCTACTTGGTCCTTGTAAAGATATTTATGGCCTCAGCTTTTCGTGTAATGCAAAAAACGTTTTTCAATCCTATCTTTACGGTTAGTCCGTGGTGAAAAATGAATCTGCCGCCCCTATAAAAAACTACCTAAGCGGGACACTTTTGCCAATAATCCGGTTTTGTTCCGCTTAGAACTTAATCCTGCGCCCTAAACACCCCCCTGTATATGATATACATAGTTATTTATTATCATTTAGTTATTATACTGAGCTCTAGTCATTACTTTATTTTTACTACTGAGTTTGTAGTAATTTACTTTTCTAGTATACTTTTTCTTTGTCTTACACATAGTATTCCATACATATATTTCATTACATCATGTATGCCATTTAGTTTTTTTAATAGCCATAATTTAGGGTAAATTGCGACATTCCTTAGCTGCCCTGGCGAAATGTCCAGTGTTGCATAAGTTTTTCATTGTTTGGTTAATTTTTGTTACTCTGCTGGGTCTTCAGAAATGAAACCTGGGATATCACAGTGTGATTGTAATTTGTGTCTTAATTTTCGAAAATTCACTATTAGGGTTACAACGGAGCTTTATTTATAATTGTATTGCCAACCATCTCAGGTTCTGTGCCTTGTTAAACTTGGTACAAGTTTTTGGAGGTGTTTTTTTGAACTTGTATTTATATTTTTGCAGGCCCAAAAATGAAGACATGAATTGATATACTCTCTTTTTTTCCAATTTATCCCTATGAAAGCCTCCGTATTGTTATTGTGTTTGCCAATCAAACCAAAGAAGACGAAGTTTTAAAAAAGCGAAGGGATAAATTTTATATGAGCCACTTTAAAATTCAGACAAAACAACTTTAGATCATTTCAGTCTTATGTCTGGTGCCGGAATTCGTATTTCATACGAATAAATCATTCGTCACTAAAAGGAACAAGATTGTTATAAAAATTTTGCCACACCATTCTTAAAGTGGGCGTTAAAAATTGCTCTAGTTGCCCACATTATATTTTTTACGCAAAAATGTAAGAAACTCTAGATTCGCACACGTAAAAAGTTTTCTGAACTTAAAATACGTATTATTTAGTCTGACAATGAAATAACGAAATCGTTGCTTAAAAACATATATAATTTAAAATAAGTTTAAAATACGGTTTTTGAAATCTTAATTTCAATTCTAGAATGAGGACACTGACACCTATTATCTAAAAAGGAAAACCCTATAAGAATATGATCGATCATTTGATTGATAGATTTTCAATAAATATTAAACTGAAAACGTTCCACGATATAAAAATTCATCACATTTATGAAAAAACCGACAATTCTCGCCGAATTTTCGAATTCCGAAGCAAACAAAAGGAAGGCAAAGCTTTAATTACAATTTTAATGCAAAAATACAGTATGTTACTACTGTAGTGTAAACAAAGTTGTTCGAGACCAAAAGCTCCAATTCCTCTGGATTGAAAGTCATATTCTTTCTTGCCAATATCAGGTTTTGACCCTGAGAAATTTCCCTTGTCGGTTCGAACATTGTGCTAAATATTGTTAGAAAATTTTGGGGGTAGTTACTATCGCGCAGATTATGGAAAACGCCCTATTGGTACAAAGGCTCCCTGTCGGACAAACAGCCTTGATGGGACAACGGCCCTTATCGTTACAACGGCCCCTATCGTAACAACGGCCCCTGCCTTGACATTCGTAATCGGCCTCGTTGTTCACGGCTCGCCCAAATTTCTTACTGTATTCATTGTGACCAGTCCTGACTCCTTAAAGCGCATTTTGAGTTTTTATATTCTGAAGCTTTAAGAAGTCATAGCCTAATGATTCATAAAGGATGAAAGGGCGCTTATGCCACGTCGGAGCACTTTTTTTCTAGTGTAATAAACGACTTTTTTATAGATTTTTTTTTTTCTAAGTTTTGTGATCAAGCCCATAAATTTGCTATCCATATCCATTTAGCCACTTTAGAAGACTAGCTTTTTAAGGAGTCATTGGACTTGTGTACACAAACTTTAACCTTCCAAATTTAACTACAAAAAAAGCAATTTTCAATCTACAATGTAGGTTAAATCAAAATATAAATTATAGGGAAGTATTTGGCTTGGACGATCGAAGCTATATGACTCAAGAGCTAAACAATAATTGACCAAGTCTGAGAGAAAAACCTATTTTTCTTCATTTCTTCAATTATTATCAAACATCTCTTCTTTAAATGGCTCAAAAATAAAGCCATAATATCTGAATAAACGCCGAAAAGACTGACCATAAATCATCGAATCACTAGATACAAATATAGGAACTGTACTCAGTTACAAATCTTTTATCAGGGGCCACTAATATATAAATTTGACAAAAAGGGGTATTATTACAATGTGGAATTTTAGCAAAGAATAATGCAGAAAGGAACAGTTTCATTCGGAAATTCCTGACGAACTTAACAAACTGGGTTGCGTCACCCCAACCGGCGTCACTGTGTCTTTGAAACACAGGCAACAAACATATCACGTTTGGGCGTTTATTTGCTCCAGCCGAAATGACGACACAGAGTCTCAAAAATATTCAGAAATTCATTTGATATTCAATGAATATCCTTTATTAAAAAACTATAATTTTCGTCGTTAGAATCCATTGTTTGGTATTTTCAGTTTACTAAATCTTGGGAAAACATAGATCAAAGGAAATTTATGATCTCAGAGATTTAATAACAAAATATAAATTAATGAAATTTATGCGACAAAAAATGAACTGTGTATTTGGTCTAAGTGGAGTTTAAAATAATAAAAAAAACGTCAAACACATAAAACTATTTCAAAGTACAAAAAATCCGTAGGTTTTCGCCCAAACAAACACCTAAAACGTCCGTTAGACAAATTAGACAGTACTTCTTGAATTGCAGTATTTTATTCCAATCCAACTATTTTTATTAATTCGTGAACTCAATTTTTGCAGTTACCTTACGAATACACGAATTTGTTAATTAAAAATTTATTTTTGACAATATTTATATTTTTTTGGCTTTTTTTCTGACTTTTTTTTGAAGTTTTCAACCCTTAATTTTCTTATTTGACGATAATAAATTAAAAAATTCAAAAATGCCCTTATTTTAGCGGTGTTATTAAGGTGACATTTTATTTCAAAATATAAAAAAAATCATATTCGGATTCTAGCAATAAATTGTAAAAAAGCTTGTATCAATCTCTAATGAATTTTATGAGGCATTCTGCAAAAATATATATTTCAAAGCCTTCTATTTTCACAAAGACGTCGATGCTTTCTTTTTCTAGGTGATTATATTCAAGTTAGGAAAGATCTCATTGAACAGAAAAAAAGACTTGATATGGAATTAGTTAAATACTGCTTAAATACAGTAGATATTTTACTCACCCTTCTGTATTAAAACTGTCTATAAGACATTTTGATAAATGCATTTGTAAAAAAACTGTTTACTACCGGATGTATAGCCAAAACATCGGTTATATACTATTTCGCAAGATAAGGGTTATATCTCCAAATTATATGTACAAATTAGTATTTTTCGCGTTTCACTCGTTGCTCTTAGATTTGAATTACTATTATGTATCTGAGAAAAGGTCTCTGGAACCACCCGTTCGCCACCAATCGACGCAACGATTAGACATGGGGACATCCTTCCGTCTGTTCATAGTCTAGATGGGATCACTCAGGCCTCTTCGGTTCCGCGATCGTTCCGCTTGAACTTTTTTCGAAGCTTTTATGGTCAAAAAAGTGAATCCAGTGCTTTCATTGTCAAAATCGAGTCAAACGCGAACCGAGGGCCTTAGTGATCCCAATCTTTGATATATCGCGAATATTGTCATCGTACATACCTCCTTAAATGAGATTTTTAACGTAAAAGAGCAACAGAAATTAGGTCAACTGTTTTTTTGCTAGTTAGGCACTTTCTCTGGCTATTACAAATTAATGCAACAGCTTAATTGTCAACTTTTTAGGTCAGAAAATCGTTTATAGAATTAAATGCATGGTTTGGCAAGTTACAGCATAATTCCGATTGCCAATAACAACCTGATTATTACAGAAAGAAAATATTATTAGAACTATTAAAAGGGTTCTTCGAATCAATTTGATTGTAATAGATTAAGTTTTTTTTAGATGATCTCTAGGTTTTCTTTAAATGATCGACATAACCAATTATGGAAACCCCTTTCGCGAACAAAAATGGTCCAATGGGTTAATATTATGGGTTTCCATTAAGTTATTGGGTTCCCATTACAGGGTTATGGGTTCCCATTACAGGTAATGGGTTTCCATTACATGGCTAATTTTTGGCAAAATTTGAAAAGTTGTTTTCAGCCCGAAAAAATTTGAAAAAAATTTTGAGTTTTTTTCTAAAGTACATGTTCAGGGATCAATTTAGGCAGCCGAAAATCAAAAACATTTATAGAGTTTCGAGCAAATTAAAACGTCAAAAACAGGTTTATTTTACTCAAAACTGCCTTGTTTTTCAAAAAATGGTTTCCAGAATGCTAATGAGTTTCCATTAAAGGCTATGGGTTTCCAGTACTGGTAGTGAGTTTCCGTTACAGGGAGTTTTTCATAAATGGTTAGTTAGTTAGTAAAAAAACTTCCTTGAACACTTCTGTATAACTATTATGGATGTTAAATTATTTTTATTTCGTAACAAACAAATAGACTTTTATTGTAGAAATAGAACAATTTGTTTACTTTACAATCGATTTCTCAGACCCGATTTACCCAGAATCTTATTCTTGGCAATATTCAAATTGTATTCGCAAATTTTTAGGATGACGGAATTGTTTTTCGAAGTTTTGAACGACACATTTATTCAAAACTTCTCATTTTTAGGTTTTTTTGACAATAATTCTTAGTAATATCTAAGTTTGAGTGATTTGCTTTTAGATTGCTAAGTTACTTTCTGAGATTTTCAACCTAATCGCTCAAAAAATTACAAACGTACAGCGTGAGTGTCTTTTCGATTTCTCCGTTTTTTTTACCCAGGCGGCTAGACAGCCAACAATCTTAATCAAAAGTATAGGCCATCATTTAACGGGGGAGAATTGTAAGATTTTTCTGGAAGATTGATAACAATTAAAAAATTATTGCCATGTACGTGGAGACGAAAAATGGGGTAGATTAGTTAAATTTTACACGAAGGTTACAATTTCGTAGGATTCAATAAGATAATTTAATAGATGATAAAGAGGCTCTGTCATGAAATCTATTAAATTAATGTAGGAATTCAAAGATATGCAATTTTTAAATTTCCAAATCTACTTTTTTCCGATGTCATTACATTCTGATTTTTTCAGTACGCAAAAAATATTTTTAGCTTGTACAATTTATTGTACTACATTGTAGTACAATATTCATGTACAAGAATAAAAAATATTTTTGCCTCGGTTTTACTAATCTGAGAACCATGTACGAGCGTGCCGAAACTTACTGTGGGGCGATGGGACATGGATACACATGGTTCGTCCAGCAAATGATGGTCCCAAGGTTTAGGATTTACAGTTAAGGTTTTACTCAAGAAGTTATGAAATAAATACCTAAACTATTGTCGTGTATTGTCTCATAGGAAATTTTTTAGGTAAAATGCTCTTAAAATAAGCTTTTTGAGCTAAAAAAAAGAATTTTCCCACGTTTGGCCCGACCTCATAAAAATTAGTTTTAGTATAACTCAACTGGGTTTTTGTATTAAATTCCTTAGAGACACACACGACATTAAAAACTTTGTAGTCTGAAAGTACTAACATTTTTTTAACTAGTAACTATCTAGGGGTGGATAATACATTCCGCAGAAAATGTAATTCGCCCGAAATTGGGTAAATTTACGATTTTTCAACAATATCCAAAGAGAATTGTAACTTAAAAGTTGCGTCTGGCAATCTTTTTCAGTGGTGAATTTCATCGTAACCCCAATATTTCATGTTTTATGTCTAAGATTATAAAAGTTGAGGCTAAAAACTCATTTTTATTGAAAAAGTGCCTTTTGACAAAACTTCTAGATTATAAACTAGTTTCGAGAATTATGTTTTGTATCTTACCATCTTTCATATGTTATGAAAAATTTGGCACTGAAAAGGCGATGAGCAGAAAGAATTTTACACACACGGAAAATAATTGTGTTTGTTTAAACCACCTTAATTAGTTTTTTTTACAAAAGATTTACGTTGATTTTCTGGTATCTCATCATGATGATTCATCAGGACTAAAATGACCGAAAAAAATACGATTTTTACTTTTTTGAAAAATTTGAAGATCCAAAAAAAAGGTCTTGGGGGTCTTAATATGACAGAGAAAAATTTTCTACAAGATGGCTTAAACAACCATCGCAACCAATTTCTGACTTTTGAAATTCCTTTACTCAAATCGTCCTCTCTATTCTACTTTACTTTAAATGTTAGCATTACTCTCGCAACACCAGAAATTCTGCCAATTTTTCCACCAACAACCCCCTTAATTTCTCTTCTCTTATTTTTAATTTTTTCAGGGAATTGTTCCTCACTACTGAAATGTTTTAGTCTTGTTCCGTAAACCAGAAATAATGCCGTTGCAATTCTCCAACTACACCCCTTAATTATCGTTTCTCTTTTGGATTTTTCCTTTATCCTAGAAAATTATTTTATTTTTTATGAAGAATTGCATATCAAAAAGTTTTATAATTTTAATTTAAGCGTCTTGATAGTAGTATTCAAGAATGCTATTGGCTGGATTCCTATAGCCAATCAGAGCCCCGATTATTCCACCTATTTCATTTTAGAATTTTTACTATTCTGTGACACAGAATCTGTGAATTGCGGTAGAACTGAGATGGGTGTAATTTCGTCGAAAAATGCAAATTTTGGATATATGACCCAATTTTCTAAAAAATCTGTACTTGCTCTATTTTGCGTGAAATTTAACTCCGTAGTGTCTGTGACCATCCGTCGGTTGCTATGCGCCTTTTAATTCCGCTCAATTTAGGGACCCTTTAATCATTTGTGAAAATAAAATTTTTCAAAGTGATAGATCGTACTATGGCATCAATTGCGCGTTTTGTGCGTTTTCTTTCGTAAAAAATTTTTACTGTATTACAGTACTTATTTTTTTGCAAAAAAAAGATTTAATCATCAAAAAAAGCCTTTTAGCGGGATCAGAAAAAACATTCTAAGCCTTTCCATTAACCACCCTAGCCCCAATTAAACATTGATCACGTGACCGTATATTAAGGAATGAGGTTGATAAAAATTAGTTACTGTTATTTGTTCTAAAAATGCTTAGTCAATCAATCTTAAATCAATTTATTGAAAAAAGTGAAGTGGTTCCTTAGAAGTTTTTTAAGACTTTTTTTCCCGTTACACAAAAAAAGTCGAAAAAAACGATCACGTGACCTGTCACCCATTAGGAAATAAGGTTTCGGTCAGTAAACAAATAGTGATCAAATTACGCCAAATTTTTTTGGCCCCAAAATTAATCACCGACTTTAAGGAGAATAATAAGGAACATAATAATATTCGTCCAAACGTCAAACGTGTTCTTATTTTTCGAGAGAATAATGTGTTAATTTTGACATATATTAAACCTTCATTTTTTGATTATTCGTGTTCCATTTTCATGATCTGACTTTCGGTAATGTATGTGAGAAAAGTCTTACAAAAACGCTTTGAAGTTGATCCCTGATTGTTTTTTTGAACGTAATTGCCGTACTTTCTCAATTTACTGTACTAAGTATTTTTTTCAACGACAGTACTCAAATCACGGTGGATTCCCTTAAATTAATACGTCGGACTGAATTTCAAGGACCTTTCCTCCGGTTTAATAGATGCGTTCTAGAAGTCCACACTTCCGAATAAGGGAATCTCTCTCTTAATAATCAAGTGTAGAACATAAGGTTGTACTGATTTTGAGTTATCAGATGATAAGCAATATTTTTCACATTTTGCTGCATATAATTTGACGCGCGGCGATATGAATAATTGTTTTGTAAGCGATCAAGATATCATATGGATCAACGGACCTCAGCGTACAAATCCTAACTATTTGAATGATACAAACAACGGAAAATATTAGCATCCAATCAAAACCGTTGATTGCGGAATAGGCCGATATCATTGGTCAGATTAGGAAAGGATCAACCAATCAAATGCTCAGATTTCGCATTTTCCAAATAGTTAGGATTTGTACCCTGAGGTCCGTTGATCCATATTTCAAATCTGAGACAAGCTATAAATAGCTAGAGTTTCACTTGTAAATTTGTAACTTATATGTCATTGTAAAAAATGTATGGTTTTCCAAAAAATACAAGGTGAGTTAACCTCTCTTTTCTTTGGCAGTTATCGAGTTCACAGACTTCGAAATTTGAAAATGTTATGTGTTATTTAGTTAATTCTATCCTTGATCTCAATCAGTAAAAAATAAATTTATTAATATTTGTCCCAGTTTTCTCGCGATAAGCGCTCAAAGTATTGCCTTTAGATGGGTTTTTGGGTGTGAGGCGAAGTTCTCGTTTCTGGGTGTGAGGAGGTTAAGTACAGTGAAAATATTTTTTGTATAAATGTTTTTCTTCAAAAAAACATTTTTTGGCCCTCAAATTACATATTTGGTTGTATCAGTTTTGGAATTTCATACTGTTAGACATGCAGGAATTGCGTGATTTATAAACAACAATTGGGTTTTGCATTTAGTTGTATTTATTGACATGATTCGTCGCAAGACGCAAAATGAGGCTGGAAAACATAATATGTTGAGTCGAAATAGCGAAACTTACAAATTGTCATATTTTCTCAAGTTTTAAAATCAATTCATAAAGAATAATACTTTATTTTATATCCTTTTATCACACTTTGCTTAGAATGCGTAGCCACAACGTTAAAAGGGTAGTGGCTACGCATTCTAAGCAAAAGTTGTTATAAGGGATATACAGTATATTCATATCAGTAGTATCATATACTGGATAAAATTGAAATGTCAAAACTAAAAAATAAAGGGTTTCCTGCAGGCTGTCTACTGAAGTTGTAACTACGTTAAATACAGATTCGAAATTTTACAGTTGCTTCTCATTTTGATGAATTTTATCGTCTATGAACTGACAATTATTAGGTTCTTCACCGGTCCGAATCCTAACACATTATTCCAAATGAGAAATTTATCTATTATTACTTCAAGTTTCATATCTATATTAATGTAAGTTTTCAGTAAACGGTTTCACCTTTATTTTAATGTATCTCAAGGATAAGTTTTTTTTAAAGTCAAAAGTCAAGTTCAAAACCATTTTCCACAGAGCTGATCTAGAACCTACAATGGAAAATATATTGTTATTGAAAGGTTTCACGAAAATATGTTAAGAAACTTTCTGGACTATTTTTGCGAGTATTAAGAAACTATGCAGTGGAGCTATCTTATCCAATTTTGGAATTATATTTTTTTTAGGGAATATAGCATTTTTTATGCACAGTGAAATAAACAAGTACAGTGGACCTAGTCCGAAACGAAAATTAGTTCTTTTATATAATAACTACAGTTAGACAATTTTTATCGGAAATTTAAGCATTTTTCCACTCATTGTTAGTTTTCTTTGCTGACTTTTCCCATATAATATTCACATTAAGGATGTACGATCTCAGAATATCGGTCCACTATACGATCAATGTGAAAATTTTCCTACATTTTTCAATGTTTAAAATTAAGGCATTTTTACTATGTTTTAACTTTATTTGAAATATTAAGGCAGTAAAACTATGCGTAGGCGTAATTAACGGCATTTTTACTCTGTTTTCACTTTTAAAAAAAAATTTAAGGATTTTACTATTAAGGCATTCTACTCGCTATCCAAAGGACAATCCGAAGAACTAATTTCATAAATCAGACAATGTTGCAAGCCCCATTTTTTTTGCAGAGATAATATTTTTTATTGAGAATGACATCAACCATAAAAAATAATTATTATGTCTTCTGAAATAACTAAAAGATAAACAGTTCGAAAAATTTTTTTTCAGACATTTGAGAACTAAAGAATGCAAAACGAGTGTGGAAAACTGCCTAACGTTTACATAAAATGGCAGAAACTCGAATAATTATTTGTTTAAAACCTGGCGTCTATTCTGATATCACGCTGCCAATGCGTTCCTAAAATTTCTGTTTATCATGAATGTTGACGAAATTCAAAAAATTCAGTCGACAGAGTCCATTGTAGATAAAGTTGTTACAAATAAGTGGTATAAATAATAATATTATTCCTACTAGCACAGCCTATCTAAAATATAACTAAAAATTACACAACGTGTTAGAAAAAAACTTTCTGCTGCGATAAAAATGACAAAAATGGCCTTTGATTCACCCATTGATTTAATAAATTTGAATTTGCAGTCAATTTTTTGTGAAGAATCTTTTGGTTTTATCGAAGTGTTATTTTATCACGTAAACCTTTAAATTTTCATATGACGGTCAGTATGATCAGACACAAGCAATTAATCTCAAGGAATGCTTCTTTTAAATGAATTTAACAAAAAATATCTGCTACAAATCTAGCTCATTGGCTTTGATTAAAATTAATCTGTACAGATCTTAACCAGGCTTGTTTTTCCCTCACCTGATTTTTTATGTCCGTCACTTGCGCTTTAATCGTATTTATCTATGCAATACAGCTCTTGGCAATAGCCCTATTGTTAGTAAAAGTGCTTGCGAATTAACTTGCATTTAATGTTCAGATAGTAAATCGGCTATAATTTCAGAAAGAATTTAAATTTTTGAGACATTCTAGAATTCTATAACTTTTTTGACATGAGATTCAGTGTTGATCACAAACGTGAAATTAAATAATAAAAATGAATATTCTCAAGAGATCAAAAAATTCTATTCAGGACATTGTTTTATCACCATAAATTGAATAATCAAAACTGAAATAAAAATTTGCCAAATTTTTTAATATTGAGCCGACTATAATCGTATTTTTGATCAGATTCTCTCTAATATTTTCTTTCAACGTACGATACAACCTAGAAAAGCCATCTTAAACACCCGTTTTCTGTAGAAATTTCGTATAATTTCCAGGACCGGAAATATTTCCAGAAGTAAAATATAGGCAAAAAAATCTCCATAAATACTATCCACCGAGTTAGACCAAAATATCAAAAAACTTTTTGAATCGCAGCGAATTTACTAATAATTTATTTGAAAGAAAAAATCTACGATGAATTTTTATGTCATTATTGGCTTCTTGAAACTATGATGACCAATTATTAGAGTTCTGTACTCAAAGGGTCTTATAGGTGCCATAAGCCGGGCAGATTAAAAACTTTTTACATAAGTTTTTTAATTTAAATGTTCTAAGTTTTAATAATAAATGCTCATGATCTCTATATTTTTTAGCATTTTTCAAGTAAATTAAATCGATTCGATATAGACGGAAAAATTATTATTTCAATATAGTTTCATCGCAGTGATACTAGAACTACAATAGAAACGGTTCAGGTGTTTGAAAGCATTGCATAACCCGTAACAAGACCTTTCCTCCTCCTTTTATAATTTTGCTCTTGCTCCTTGTGTTGGCAAATGTGCTTTTTTTCTAACGTTTAAACAAGAAATAAAAATTAACAATTTTTTACTTGAAAATAACCTTTCTTTTCCAAAATGGGAAAAAAATGTTATCGGCTTTTTTAATAATGTATTTTCGAATTGTCGAAACAAACTGTCTAAGGTATGGTTTTTCGAATATTACTGGATAAACGTATAAATATTCTTAAAATGATAAATTTCCTAGTACATAGTGGTACTTTTGTCCTACTTCACTAATGACAAAGATCAAACCTGAAGGTAAGCAATTAAAAATGATTTCAGTCAGATTTTTAATGTGAATAAACTCAAAAGAACATCGAGTTTATCAGTTTATTTTTTTTATAATGATGAATTTTTTTCGACCATATTTTTCAACATATTCCGAAAAATTTAAAGAACGATTACTTCATAATTTCCTGATGCAATTGCTGGACAAATTTTTCGAAATAGTTGTATGGTGAATATAAATGCATTTCACAGCTGAAAATTTTCAGTTACTATCCCACAATTTTAAATGTCAAATTTTAAAATCGCTTTTTCTGAAAAAAACTGAGTCCAACTGCATGATTGGTGAAGTTTATCAATCCGATCGGATTTTTATGCCAACTTTTGATCATCTTAATGACTAATAACAACACATGAACACAATGTCTAATAAAAAATTTGATAAATTTATTGGTAATGTGAAATTCGGCAATCGTTTGAAACTGGAGGCGACAGAATTAGATTGATCCACTCATTTAGATCAGTTCGTGTCGACATCGGTTTTCCCCAACCCGATTCCATACAATCAGGTGCAAATTTAAAGTTTGTTTTTGAGCCTTTAAAAATATGATATTGATTGTTTAATTCGAAGCGAAATTTCAAACAAAAAAGTTAAATTTGATAATTTTTTGTGAAAATTTCCGAGAAAATCAAAAAAACGAATATCGTTTTTCAAAAAAAGGCCAATTTTTCGAAAAAAGTCATTCTAAATATTGTTTTTTCCATTTGAAAATATTGATAAGAAACGGAAAAGTTTTGATTGCAAATAAGAATATCAAGATTTTTCTTCAAAAAAAAATAATCTTTATAATCAAAAAGTTTAAATTTTTCGATTTTTGGCCCCTCTACTATTTGGGCCGGGTCAACTCAAAACGCCACGCTTTTCTTTAGTGTAGCCAGCTACTTTAGGTAGCAGCTTCAGGCTACACTGTAGCAAGAAATGTGCAGATGGTGCGGCGCTCACCGCGGAAGGTTAAGTGAGGGGAGTTTACTCAAAAATTTCAAACATTGACGAAAATACTTTCATCATTTTCGAACTACTTTCTAAAGTCAATAACAATATAATTAAATATAATCATTTTTTGTGTTCATTCGTCGTTAATTTTTGAGACATTCATCGTCTTTTATAAATATTCAAATTTTACTGTACTCTCATACATTTTTTAATTTATTTGTATTTTTATTTTTTTCGAACATTAATAATATTTTTATTAGTTTTAAAAAATGTTTAGTTCGACATTTAGGTCAAAAAACAAAATAATTTTGCGAAATAATTTGGCCGTTTTTTATTTTGGGAATCTTACCGCGCACAAAGTGAGTGTTTTTTAAAGGTAATTTCCTAAATAAGGAAAAGTTAAATTATTAACACTAATTAATTATTTATATTTTTATTAAACTACGTTTCCGCGTTAGCATCTTTCAGTTTTTGGTTTAAGTTTAAAAGACTTCACAGATTTGAAATCTAGAGATCACGGAAACATTGTGTGGGCACAGAAAAGATTTAATTTTTAAAGGAAGTGGGCATCGATAATTGGGCTCTTTAGAATTTCTTTTATTGTCTGCTTCAAATTCACCGCAAGAGGCTAAATTAAACGTTCAAATGAAAGCTTTTTTACAATTTGTTGTCTCCAGAGTCCTTAGAAACGACTTGTGAATTTCTAGTTTTTGTGTGAAATTCTGAAGCTATAAAATCTTTCTAAAACCCATCTTTATTTGATAAAATCCTGGGGTTAAAAAACTCAGTGACAAATCTCTACAAAATAGGGCAATCAAAAAAAGTTATCTGAGAAATCTCAATTATCGTCACCCTTAATTTATCCTACTGATCATATTATTTTTTCATGTTGAAATCTCAATAAATGTATATAAATTGAACGTTTTATGGTCAATTTGGTCATTAAGTTGAAAATAAATATATTGATCTTTTTGATGAAACTTTTTTTCATCTTTTTAATTAAGTAGGCTGAGGTGAAAGCAATAGAGGTGCAGAATTCAATGAAAAGATGAAAACAAGTGTTAAGTTTCGATGTTATATTTTTCAAAAAATCTATCCTTTTCCAAACCAAAGTAGTCTTCCAGTAGTGAATAAGGTCCACACCGGCTTACTAGCTGAGAGCACTATGGTTTGCGACAATAACTTTTGTTTAAAATGTCGCTCAAAATATTAGAAAATAATTCGACGGATTACATCAAAAGGTATGTTTTATAGCCAGCGAATCAATTGGAAGCATTTTTTGCTCTGACATCAAGAAAAAACTTACTTTTACTTAGATAAAGCCTTAATTATATCATATTCGTGTCTCTCCGAGCAAATCTTAATAAAAACCGTCAAGTGTGCGTAATCTTCCGGCACATTTAGAAAAAATCCGTGAGAAAATCCTGTGAAAAAATATATAATTGTTTTTAAAATTAAGGCGAAAAAAAATACGACTTTCAAAAAAAAATTTTTTTGCTCCGCGGTCAACTTATTGGACCGGTGGTCAACATGCTATGAAACAAGCTAGATATAACATATGAGTTTCCGGAGATTACGCAACTACGTAATCCTGAAATTTTATAAGATTGTGATGAAANCTATCTAAAAATCAACAAAAAAATGGTCCGAATCGTATCATTTTCACATTTTTTTCAAAAAAATTTAAAATTTATTAAAAGTTAATGAAAAAAATGGAAAAACTGGTCGGATTCAGACCATATTTCTGAATCTTCTTGTTATTATATATTATAATTTTAAGTTATCTAAAATGTTAATCCAATAAGTCGGTTTTTAAGTATCATTTCATGTACTCGGTAAAGACAACTTATCCCATTTGGGATTCCACCAAAAGGAATTCGTATAAATTCTGTGATAATCGAGTTGGATTCAAACAAACGCACGGATACCGAATGTTGTGGTTACCCATTTTCTCGGTTTATGTCTGATGTTGGTGGAAGTTTGGCGTTTTTTATGGGATTTTCCGCGCCAACAATTATTATATTTTTAGAAAAATTAGCTTTGCGTACAATCAAAACTGTAAAGGTAAGTAATTTTATAAAAATTAGTCTCAAAATTTCAGAAAATTTTTGGAAATTATATAATTATTATTAAGTCCAAAATAAGGTAAATTATTCAAAGTACAATAACATGTGATATTTGTTTTAATATTATCCTTTTAAGGGAGTGGGTTTCGCAGATTTTGACAGTTGACGAAAATATTTTTGGGTAAACTAGCATAGCTGAAATCCCAAAAACTCTTGCATCTTGAAGGGCAACTCTTCACGGTGATTTGTAATTTAACAGTTATCTGATAAAATCCCACCTACGCCTTCACCTACGCTTTTAAAAAGCCTCCTAAAAAAAAACTCAAAATGAATTTTCTCCTTCAATTTTCACGGTTTTCCATTATTTTTTTGTGCCAGGCTCCAAAGAAGCCTCACACATAATTCATTATTGTCTTTTACTCGAAATTTTGTTTTTTGGGGCTGAATAAGCCAAAAACCGAAAACAAAAATTATTGAATTATTTATGACTTAAATTGAAAGTGCGCTAATTTGTTTTCTTTTGACGCTACCGAGTTAAAAATTGCACCAAAATCCTTAAAAGTGTTTGTATTTACGGAAAAAAAATTTTGAAGCATTATTTCTGGTTTTCAAATTTTGTCAGAAATTAAGGCTCAAAATGAAAAGTTGACATGGCCCCCAAGAAACGCCGAATCAAAATTTCCAAAAAAAAATCTTTAATGGATTGTCAAACAAGTCTTGTGCTTTCAGCTGCAGTGTGAGCCGAAACTGTATCTTCTTAACTGGTGGAGGAGATACCTTTTGCTTGAGCCTTCAAAACTGACCATTTTAAACAATTTGGCTAAAAATGAAAAGTTGACATGGCCCCCAAGAAACGCCGAAGCAAAACTTCAAAAAACAAGTCTCTAATGCATTGTCAAACAAGTCTTGTGCTTTCAGATGCAGTATCAGTCGAAACTGTATCTCTCAAACTGGTGGAGGATATACCTTTTGCCTGAGCCTCCCAAACTGACCATTTCCAAAATTTTTGTTTTTTCGCGTTTTTGTCCGCTGAAAGCAAAATTTTAAAACAAAAGCGGTTTTGCATCATTTGTAAGGCTACTCAGGAGCCTGACATGAAAAATAATGAAAAATGTTGAAAATTGAAGGAGAAAAAACGAACTGTGTGTTTTTTAAGAAGCTTTTAAAAAGCGTAGGTAGGATTGTATCAAATTACTGTTAAATTTAAAATTAACGCGAAGGATGGTTCTGTTAGTCACAAACGTTTTTGAATTATCGGATGAGGCTCAAATTTGCGACACCCACTCTCTTAAAGGGGGACCCTCGTGAGAAATGCCGTTTTCTTGGTTTTTGAGGGCAAATATCTCGAAGAGTATACAGTGATACCTAATTGTTAAGCCTGGTAGATTAATTGAACCTTAATCTCACATCCCAAACCATAATTAAGGATCACTGATTGCTCGACCAATCAGGTAGATTCATATGTTGTAGCAGAAAGCCTATTTCTTCGTGACTTTTGAGGGTAAAAAAGATATTTTTCGATTTTATGAACCACAAGAAACACGCATCGTTTTGAAAAATTCGAAATAAATTCGGCGTAGAAAGCGCAAAAATGATTTTTGAGCTGATTTAAAGAGGCTCGCGGAAAAGCCTATTTTTTCCTTGATTTTTAGTCACAATATTGAAACATATATTAATGAACAGCTGATGACCTCGCGGAGGGCTGTCACTATCGAAAATTGAATCTCGATAATGTTTGCTTTTCCAAAACAATACTTCTCATTCCTAAAAATCCATAATTTTTTATTAAAATGCTTAAAATTGAGACAAGATATTATCAAAATGATGAAAAAGTAGGTTCTTGGCTAAGTATGGAGATAAAAATACTACCAGTCATCATCAAATTGTCCATATTTTAAAGAAAAATATTCAAAATAAAATCGTGAAATTTTTTTGATTCAGCCTCATTTCATCAGGGGTACCCCCTTAAGGGGATTGTGGGTGCAGTAGTTATTTTTACCACGGCCTCGAATTCGGTATTAATTTTCTTGTATCTGACCATTCAGCACATGAGAAATAGATTGCGAGCAAAAAAAAAGTGTATTACTATCGAATAACTAGTTCTAGGATAACGGATTTGCTTGCAAAAATAATTTATTTATTTAAAATTCTAGACAAAAGATTGTCTCAAATTACAAAGAATAATACTCACAGCAAAAAATAACTCTTAATTAAAGTATTTCAATATTATAATTGTTAAGAATTTTGCCCCTTTTTCAATATTTTAATTTTAAGCCTAATCAATTTAACAATGGCGCGCAGTAAATCTGCATAAAATAGTGATTGCGAAAATACTAACAGGAATTGTTTTGATTTCAGCCGATAAGAATTTGACTAGTTACTGAGAATCAAGAATATTATCTGAAAACGAAGAAAAAAATTGCATGTACCGCGCGTTCCGTGAGTTTGTAAAAATTAGGTTTGTAAGAAAAGTTGTACATTTTTACCTATTATAAATATAGCTATAGTTGAATATAAGGCTTAATTTAAACTAATTAGCCCTGATTTTTCAAAAAAAAACCATTTTTCGGCGATTAAGATAATTTTTTAAAAAATCTCAGTAATTGTAGATAATTTTTTCTCACAAGATACTTGGATATGGCGTTATAAACTTCAAGGAAGAGTAAAAAAACAGCAATTAGGTTTAATGCATTAACGGTGATGTTAGAAATATTTTCTCCAAAATAAAACAATTTTTGACTTTTCAAGGTTATGAACTAACAAAATAAAGCAAATTGGAAAAAAATACAATGTCCACGTCATTATCACGAAATATATTTGACCTTTAAAAAGGGCCTCATTTTCGCCTCAGCACATTTGCTGAAGCACCACAAATCCCCTTAAGATAGTGCTCTTAAAAAAATATTCAATAAGTATCCTTTAAAGATAGAACAAACCGGGTAAGAAAGGAAATACATGTCTAGTATTATTAACATTTTTTATTTGATATCTACTATTTCGAATTCACGTAATTCATTTCAAGATTTTTCAAGAATAATTAAGTTTTACAAATAAATCAGACTTCACAGAAAATTGAAAGTCTAGAAAAATGCATGTCACAAATAATTTTGAGTCGGCTGAAAAATTGTGGGAGTATAAGAGCTGTTTTAGAGCATAAAGAGCAGGGTTAAATTTTAAATGTGAATACAGCGATTTAGACATCTGTCTAATATTTAAGGGTGAAGAAAAATTAGGAAATTTTGTATGCGTGGGCGTGGGCTTCCTGTTGTTCACAAGAGTTAACAAGACAATGTTTGTTGTCCTCAATTTACTCGGTTTTTCTATCTTAAAGGAGATATTTTAATTTCTTGCCGCTTTACGGAAAAAACATGAAATTTTGGTAGATATTTATTTCAATGAGACCAAACGCCAAAACTAATGTTTATAAAATTGGAAAATAAGAAATTTTCGAGTCCTTATTGATTTGACGTCGGTTTTATAATTTTCCCCGAAAAAATTTTTTTTTGGTCATTGGCGATGATCAAAATTAAAAAAAAATAATATATTTCGAAACGAAAAACGAAGAAAAACCTGCTTTTGAAAATTTGAGAGACAGCCTTGTAACGGATCCAGTTCCAAACCTATCGAATCAGCGACAAATAGTAAACTCTGCTAAAACGCAAAAGATTTGCCGAAAAAACACCAAGATAAAATTTGCCAAAAATGCCAAATACGCCGATTGATAACACATGACTTTCGATTCTGTAAATTGTTAATAATGTAAAAAATAAATTTTATAATCTTTGATAACATTGATCTTTTGACTAATTTCAAGATGAAGAATTGATTTCAAGCCCCTGAGACTTTGTTTAATGATATCCCCTTGTTCACACTGAGATAATTTAGGTCTATATGAGCCAAGCTTGTACGAAATAACAAGTAACAAATTCCTACTATTTTATTACACCATGTTCAACTTTTGAGATATGACTTCATAACGAGAGAATTATTTTTGACCAATGAGGAAGAGAGAACGGATCAAGCCGCGGATACTCTAAAAAACAAAGTACTTCCGGAGATTCTCCCTCCGAGGAGAATTGTTTTTTATTACTGCGCAAATAGAGAAATTTATATGGTATAGTCGGATTACGAACAACAACAGACCTCAGCAAACCCATCACAGGGTAAAAATTGAAATATAATTATCTTCGTAATTGGCAAAATTAATTAATAATTTTTTGACAATTTAAAAGATTGCAAATTCAAAAAATTGGTCGAAATATTTTTATTCAAAGATTATTTTTTGGTAAAATTGGTTGATGTTTTCCCACAATTTTCACGAATAATCATGAATTATTTTTTATTCGATTGTTTTGAATTCATTCATTCATGAAAAATTAAGAAAGCAAGAACGATAAAACAGACAAGATACGAACACACATAAAAAGACCTGAAAATACAACTCGTCAGAATGACGCAAGTGTCAGAACCCGCAAACGAAATTTAGGTATAATTAAGGGGCAATGTCAATGCAAAACTATATGAGATATCAATTACGGGGCTCTTGGTCATTTTTTTTACTAGTTTTTAAGGCCATTTTTTTTTTAATTAAATTCGCTTTAAAAACAACTCGTCGATAACATTCTTAGATGCTCAAACTGAGCACAAAATATCTTGTGAAAAATAAAAAAAAATTGGTTTTCATCGGAGACCAATTTATTTAATGCTTTTTCTGAGTTACTGAAATTGTTTAAATTACTAGTTTTCTTAAAAAAATTAGTAAAATCCGTCGGATCGGAACCAATTTTTTAAAACTTAAGGTCTATGATCCTGTTTTCATGTGAAAAAGCCAATTAACGCGTGTTTCAACCGCGGTTATCAGTTGGTTTATTGGTTTGGTTTCCTAAATTGTCAATGAAAGCCCGTAAAGCTGTCGTTCGGAACTGGCTGAAGGGGTTTTCAACGTTGTTTTTGGGAAACTTTATTGAAAGTTTTTTTGGTTTATATGAATAATTCATCTAACTAAAGGTGAACTCAAAAATTCAAGATGATACAATATTTATTTTTTTGTCAAAATCAGTCCTAGGAAGAAAAATCTAGCAAAGTTACAAAATTCTCTGAAAACGGATTTACCAAGTTGAAACGAATTACGGTTGCCAATTAAATTTGTGATATTAAGATTTTTTTGTATATTACCAAAGTTGACTGGTTACCCGGTAAATTGATGGTTTAAACGCTAAACCAAGATTGTACGGGTGATCCCAAAAATCTTATAAAGTCATTAAATTTAATTTGTCAAGTTCAAAAATCTAGCTTCTTATTTAACATTTAGATCGCATCGACGATTTGGCCATTTGAGCCTACAAAAAACTGAAAATGGACTCACTAGAAAATTCTACCACATGAATAACCAACTGCGACTTGGAATAACTCGAAATTTAATCGGTAAAATGAAAGTTTTCGAACCAAAACTTCTTCGCCTACATGTCAACAGAAAAGCGGCTAGCGCACGCCGTGAAAATATATTATCGCAAAAGAATACGATGAAGTGTCCAAAAGAATGTCGAAAATGGGAAAAGTCACCTAAAAAATTAGCAAGAAGATGCCAAAGGCATAAAGGTAATGATAATAACTTTAAAAATGAAAATTTTCTAAAAATAATTACATTCTGAAAAAAATGCGTAATAAATCAGCATATCAATCGATAATATCCAAAGAAAATTTGTTATATAGAAAACGTTTGTTTTCCAGGTTCAAAACGGACGTCCGTTTTTTTTTAGTTACGATAAAATTGTTGCATTTGAATAGATTGAAAAACTAGACATAGGATAAAGTTGTATGATACGCTAGGGAGCGCGACGAGGCGAATTTATAAGTTTGAATGGTTGCTTCTGTGATAGCTAAAACCGATGAAAAAAAATCTTAAGGCATGAATTTAAAAATGAAATGAAATAAAAAATAAAATTTTTTCAAAAATCCGATTTTTTACCGGTTAAAAATACAGGTTTTTGTTAAATTGGCTGGTGACGTGGGGATCGTCGGAGGATTTTTAAATTTTGCTGTTTCAGGAAATTTAACACAATCTGACAGAAAATTAGAACCTGGGAAGAGCTGGGAGAATTTTTTGAAGAAAAAATTTAGTGTCCGAGATGGAGTTTTTTTCCATCGAAATGACCAAATTTTTTCAGAAATTTTCTTTCAAAAATTTTTCTAAATTTCCAAAAGGTAGCAAATTTTAATTTGCAACGGTCCTATAATCTTAAAAAATTAAAGTTAACGGGGAGTTTTGTATGCTCAAATTCGAAGTGAGTGCTCTAAAATTGGCGTTTTTAAAAAGTCAGTTCTGACCGGCTAGAATGGCCAAAAAAAAAATTTTGCCCGGAAATCCGTTTTTTCTGGTTAACACCCCCGTGAGGTAAAGAATTTGATTAAAAAAAAAAACAAAATACTGTAGTTCTACGTCGTTAGTTTTCCTTCGTGCGCTCCCTAAAATGATAAGCTCATTCAAAAGCCAATTGAGTTGTTATACAAACTTTCTCGAGTCTGTGCCAGTACATTTTAACGGTTACCGGTAAATAACCGGGTTTAACAAAGAATTATCGGTTTCTTCCCAAAAATTTCTTTAATACATAGGAAGTTGATTTTAATTGGAGAAGACTCGAAATTTTTTGACGAATATTTTCTGGGTCATGATACATAATCACATGGAAGATAATTTACTTAACAATTCGATCTGTCAAAAATTTTTTGGATGTAAATATGACCAAATGACCAAAACAAGGTTTATGGCTATTTCAAGTTTCTCTAGAACGGTAATGGTCAATTAGTGACTTTTTGTAAACGCCAAAGCTGTCAAATTTTTAAGTGAATATTTGAGAGTCAAATTTCATAATATTACTCCCATTTGGGGTCAAATTGCAAAAGAGAGCCGATAAAGGGGGATTTTAATGTTTTAATTTTGTTGAAAAATGAGCCCCAAAGGGGGATTTTATGGTTTAAATTTTATTGTTGAAAAATGAGCCCGCAATCGGCGAAGGCCGTATAAAAGAGGGAATTTTATGTTTAATATTATATTTTGTTGAAAATGAGGCCCCAAAATCGCCGAAGGCCCCATAAAAAGGGGATTTTAATGTTTAAATTTTGTTGAATAATGGTCCAAATCGCCGAAGGCCGATAAAAAGGAAAATTTTGTTGTTTTTCTATTTGTTGAAAAAATAAACTCCAAATCGGCCTTTATTTTTTTTTCCAAATTCAGAAACTTTTTCGAATTTAATATTTTCGCAAAAAAAATAAATCCATTATCATTTTTAAAGTTTTCTTGAAGATTCTTTGTTTGAAATTGGACAAATTTTTCCTTACAAATTTTTCTTAAAATTTAATTATCTTAAAATTTCGAAAGTTTCTCAAAAACTTAACAATTTTGTTTAAAAATTGCTAATTGACTCAAATTCGACAATTTAAAAAAAAATGTCGAAATATTTGAGAAATTGTGGAATTTGAAATCAATTTCAAAATTTTCTGAGAAGTTGTGCCGAGTTTTCCGGGATAATTGTCCGATAAAAAATTTATTTGTCGCAAAATATGCAATGCGATTAAAATTGTTTTTTCAAATAAATTTTTTAATGCTCAAGATTTTTATAAAATAAAAAAAATGACCTCAATTTATAAAAATCTAAATTTTAAACATAATGTTTCAAATTTTTTGGAGGCCAAAACAGTATAAATTTTTTTATGAAATAAATTTTTTTATTTATGTTAAAATAAATAAACAAAACAAACCTTTTATGGCCTTCGGCCGATTTGTTGGCTTATTTTTCCAAAAAAGTTAAATTTAAAACATAAACCCCCTTTATCGCCTTCGGCCCAATTTGGGCTCCATTTTCAACAAATTTTTTGAATTTATAAAATCTCTTTTAATCGGCTCGGCGATTGGGGCTCATTTTTTAACAAATTTTAATTAAAAAAAAATAAATCACCTATTCGGCTTCGGCGATTGGGCTCATTTTTCTATAAGTTAAATTTAAGACATAAAACCTCCTTTTATTAGGCCTTCCGGCGATTTGGGTGGGGCTCATTTTCCAACAAAATATTTTAACATAAAACCCCTTTTAATCGGCCGTTCGGGGGGGCCGATTGGGGCTCATTTTTTCACAATTGAATAAATTAAAACTAAACCCCTTATCCTCAAGGTTTTGGTAATTTGACCCCAATGGGGTCATATTATGAATTTCACTCCAAACATATCACGTAAAAATTTGACAAAGCTTTTGGTACCAAGTCCAGATGACCCTAAAGTTTTAGGAGAAACTTGAAATAAGCCAATTAACCTTGTTTTGGATCATTTTGGGGTCATATTACTATCCAAAAAAAAAAATTTGACAAGATTCATTTGTAGTAAAATATCTTCCATGTGATTGTATCATGACCCCAGAATAATTCGTCCAAAATTTCATGTCTCTCCAATTAAAATCAAACTTCATATTATTAAGTTTTTGGAGAAACAGATATTCTTTTTACCCGGTTATTACCGGTAACAGGTAAATGTACTGGCACAGACTCGAGAAAAAGTTTGGTTAATTACAAACTCATGCTTTCGAAGAGCTCAAACCACTTTATTCCTATGTCCTATGTTTTTCATCTATTCAATGCACAATTTCGGGAGTAAAACTAACAAAAACGACGTCACGGTAAATTCCATTTTTAAACAAACCGAATTTCAGGATCCTTTTATTTTATCGAAAATTTCCCAGTTTGCGTCAAACCGGTAAAACGAAGCATGTTTCGGTGAACTGGTGACATGGAGATTGAAGCAAAAAGTTTTTCCAAATCA
>SCLH01002034.1:189270-234110 GCA_004367855.1 Oikopleura vanhoeffeni | reverse complement strand
ATTATAAAAATCATTATGTTTTAATTCATTTTTCAATATAATGATATTTATTCGCCCCCTCTGAGGGGGCGATTAAATTTCATTATATCGAAAAAGTTATAAAATTCATTATGTTTTAATTACATAAGTATCCATTAAGTTCTCAAAGAAAACCGTACTTAATGATGTTTAAGTAGAAAATGATTAACCTCAATTAAGTAGTGACTGTATAATGATTCAAAAACCAATTTTTGTTTTTTGGCAGATTTAAAATGTTTTTTGAATCGGATCGGTTAGCTCGTAAATAAAAGTTGATCAAATCGGAAGATTAAAAAAATAATCTGATCGAGATCGAATTGCTCTTCCGATCTCATCCAATTATGTCGACCTCTACTAATAATTTTACTTAATTCCATCAGTATTATCTCCGTGAGAAGTATATTCATTTGTGTCGAGAACCATTTTGAGTCAGCTTAATTATACGAATGATGAAACGCTTCCAATTCCTAAATTCGTTGTATGGAATATTTGTCATACTTTTGCAACAGAAATAACATTTTTTAAATTAAGTTGATAGTAGAATTATCGATTTTTCATCGTTTAATGAACAAATTTAATTGTCAAATTACCAGTAAAAATTAACAATTCTTAGGCTTATATTTAGGCAACCTAGCCGCCTGACAAAAATTTGTGGCACTTAAAAACTCAAGCTGTATCAAAAAAAATGGATTATGAGAAGGGTCAGTACCGGGTCATTTATCTGCAAAACTTAACCCCTGAATCTGGGGCCCTGATTCGCTAAGTATAGGGTTGAACTTTCTCAAACAAAATGATTCCGAGCATGAAAATATTTTTTGGAAGCACTTAGTGGTCACAATTTGAATATAGAAAAAAAACATTTTGGCTTAAATATGCGCTTTACAGGTGGATTTATAATTCATTTTTTGTTGTTATTACAAGGATCGCGTACGAACAACATTAAGCTATAGGCTATAGATGGAAAAAAAATTCTAATTTTCGAAAAATCAAAATTTTGAAAAAAAAAAAGGTCATTTGAAGAAATCTTGATAAACAATGCATAGGCGACAACTAAGAAAGCAAATTATTTTTGACGGACATCATTTAGTCTCTTTATTTTTCGTAAAATTTGATTTGCTATCCGATAAGCATAAAGATATCCGGGATATCATATCCCCTATTCACACTTTTGTGAATATCCCGGCCCTGATTAGAAACAGTAGTGTGTTTTTAAGTAGTAGGGCCGGGATATTCAGAGAAGTGTGAATAGGGGATATGATTGAGCAGGCATGAACATCAACTTTGATCGTCAATTTAAAGCTTTAAAATTTAAAGCTTTAAATTGTCGATTGAAGTTGATGTTCATGCCTGCTCAATCATATCCCCTATTCACACTTCTCTGAATAAAGTTTAAATGCCATTTACTAAAAATTTTTTTCAATCTTCAAAAAATCTTTATAAACTTTTCTATATATTCAGTGATTATGAACACTTTGAGAAAAGACTTTGTTTTAAGTGAACAGCTATCTTAATTTGAAACGGAAGACATATCAATGTCTAGCCGAAATATATATCATGATTCAGAACTTTTTTGATTGCGATAATTTTAAGTTGGGCTAATGATGAAAAAGTTTCAATTTATGGGTTCTTTGGAGTTTAATTGTCTGACTTCCCTGAAAAAAATAACAAAAACTGTTATTATGAATTCACCTAATTATCATGAAAACTTGTCAATTTTATTTTCCCCAATAAAATCAAATTATTAAGGGGGTGGCATAAGACACAAATGCTAATCTCGCAACCATACAATCATGAATCATGTTTCAATATATGCATTAGTTGACATACAAAAACTTATTAAATGCAAGAAAATGTAATCAGTGGTTCTGCCTGATTTTTTATGTGGAATTTAAAACTACTGAAAAACAATTGTGGACTTGAGTACCTGAAAAATCTAATCATATTTCTTAAAAATCGACAAAAAATGACAAATCAAAATTTTATGATTTTTCAAACAGCGCGAGGCTCCAAAGCCGATTTTTAAGCTCGAGTTTGAACACTTTGTCTTTGATAACATATCCGATTAGTTTCTACTTTCTTTATTTGTAAGTTGCTTGTTTTTGGGAACGGTATTATAAACTATGGACGGGACGATACACAGGCGTGAATACGGGACAATACACAGACAACATTTTTTATTTTCCACACTTAGAAAACAATTTAATATTTTTTCGGAAATTTTCTGTAATTTTTTGAGTTGTTTATAGTGTGGACGCGATTAAGCAAAGTTAAAAAATGAAAGTTCTCATATCATGTTTAAAATTCCTGGAGGTGGGGTAATCGACCCAAGGGAAGAAAAAGTTCCATATTCTTTTATCACTTTTTGGTTAGAATGCGTAGCCACAACGTTAAAAGGAGTAGTGGCTACGCATTCTAACCAAAAAGTGATAAAGGGATATGAGTCAAATCAAGTATCCTAGTAAAAGTGGGTCTATATAATTATCGACAGACTTCAATCTCATAAATATAATCAGATTTTCTCGAGAGAATTGTCAAACGATAGATAATTAAATTTTACACTGAACGTACAATTTGTACACACAAATCGAAACATCAGTTTTATAAGGAAGAAGTCGTGATTTTTTCTTCAATCAAAAATGCAGAATTTATAAAAATCTCATACTTCCAGTTTGAAAAAATCTTTTTATGTACGATTTGAAAAAAACATCACTCAATGAGATGCAATCGGAATTCCGATTCGGGAGGCAGCATTTAAAAAAATAAAAAAGACATTTTTTAAAAAATCTTTCTGTGAAAAACCTTAATAAAACATCCTAGATTTCATATTTTTATGAACATGCTTGAAATCAAAAAGTTATGAAAACAAGAGCATTCACGACCATTGTTTGTTCATGATTGTTAGTTCATGATTGTAAGATGTCATTATTAAAAATCAAGAATAAAATATATTTATACTTTTTTAGCTTTAAAGCATTTTATCCAATTTTGTTTTGCAATAAAATTTATCGGTGAAAATGACGAAACGATCATTTTTAATACAGAACAATTTCGAAATGAGTTATTTTGAAATTAATTTTTTCATCAAAAAAATAATGTGAAATGCAAAATTTGATGTCGAATAAGGACATTCCAATTTTTCTTGAAATTCAATTTGAAATTTTTTGGCCCACTGATATTTGGAATTTTACTGCTAACAATCGGTTTGGCTTCATCGAATCATTTCTTAAACCCTAAAAGACATACAAAATAAAATTTTGGAGAATTTTCTGTTTCTGCTTGAGAAGACGAATTTTCTCGAAACTTCGTCAGTTTCTTAATTGGGGACAACCTTAACAACCTGATGGTCCATCAGTGATGGAGTTAAACTAAAATAATGAAATCTTAATTTAGGAAAATTTTATTATTTTTCGCTTTTTTAACTCTCTAGAGTCAAAAATTTGAAAGCAAGTAATTTATTTTCATGTGTCTCGGAATATTTTGTTTTTGGATAGCAACTTCCCAAAAGAAGTTGTTTTTTCTTTATTGTCGTGTTTTTCAACTTTATTGAAACGTTCATTTTTCAAGTGCTTGCGCTTTCAAAAACTATTGTCTACATATTATTGTATACACAACAAACTAAATCATCAATTATAGAATACTTTTAAGAAAGTGGTCGTCGATAGTGGAGCTGTATTTTTATTGCCTGAGCTTCGAGTGGGAATTTTGAATTTTTACTTACAACTTTTGGCAATAATACAGCTTCACCTAGGTAAATAGAGAAATAAAAATGTTATAATATTGAAGTAAAATTACCTTAATTATTGTTGAACTACGTAATTATACTTTTGAATGCGTTCTCATGAGCTTTGCAATCCAATGATAGGATTAATACGAAATCATGGTCAATAATGACTGACTTTTCTGTCCAGCACTATTTTCTTGACCACTAATACGTATGAGTTTAGACCTTCCAGAAAAAATGGTCAAGATACAATTTTGACTAATTATCATAAAGCTACTATATCTAAAAAGTATTTAGTAAGTAATATCCAAACTATGCTGCACCACTCTCAAAATTCAAGTTCAACTTTTGATATACTCTTGAACGACATGGAGAATAATTTGAAACCGATATTTTTGAAAAACGCTTACCCCTTTAAACTCATTGACTCAAAATATTTGCAGTTTTTACAAAATGGTCCTAAACCACCAGACGTAACTTTCACTCTTTGCATACCCTACACATCCAAAAATATAGATTTTTACATGCAAAAACTTATTAAACAAATAAAATTTATTCTACCCGAATTTCATATTCGCTTGGCCTACAAGGGAATAGCACTTGTCAAATCCTAATTTTCTGTGACTGGCTAAACCTAAAAATTCTGAGGTGATTGAGACAACTAATTGTTTGTTATCATTTAAAATGTGATTGCCTTAGCCATTAATGTTGCATGGACGCTCGTTCTATACAAAACAGTAGCCACAGCAGAACATGAGAACGTCATCCTGCTGAAAAGGCTCACACTACCACATTCATAAGTTTGCCCCAATTATCTCAGTCGACTTTCAGATTCGAAAGCTTAAATTTAGACCCAGAACAGGTCATCCGAGCAAAACAAAACTTCGAGATAAATTTTTATGCAACACTTCAAAATCTTGCAGAAAAGCCTTTCGATCATTAATTTTGATCGTCGAAAAACCCCGACAGCATTTTTTATATCCGAATTCTGAGACCGGATTGTAAACGATCAAAATCGTCACCCAGCTTTTTTGCCACTATTTTTAAGTGGCATTTTTAAACAATACACTATTTGCCAATAAACTATTTCTAACGCAGAATTCGGTTTCTGACGAGAATCTCGCTCGCAATTGTTTCCCTGAGATTAAGAACTCAAAAAGGTGATAACCAATATTTTTCTGCTGCACTTGCCCTTCAAATATTTCTCTGAACCGATCAGTCTAAAAATCCTGAAGATGCTAATAAAATATGATAAATGTCAGAATTGCCAGTAAAATATTTATTGTTTTAATCTTAAAAATGTTCGAGGTAAGACCAACCTGAAGTTTTTATGCTCAATAATTTCTTAAATGCTAGAAATAGTGATCAGGAAAAAATTTCCATACGGCAAAGCCAACCTGGTTCATCAAGTCAGTTTGAAACAATAACAATTAACCGTTCTAGCATAGTGTTATCGACTTGGAATTTGTTTACAGTAGATGTAATAAAGTGATTGCTATTTTTAATTCTTAAAATGAAATTTTAGAAATTTTTCGTATTCAAATCATTGAAATGGAAAACAAAATTGAGATTTTTCTAACTTAAAAAAAACAAAATCGTCATTATCAACTTATGTTTCGATGCAGATTTTTCGGTGATAACAGGAAAATATTAAAAGGTCCAAGTATTTTTTTATTTGAACAAAACATTTCAAGACGTACAAAAATCTCACCAGCTATTTCTATGCTCAATTTTGAAAATTCTTACATGTACACCCTAGTTTTGGGAAACCCGCATCTGACGCGTAGTCGTGCAACGTCTCTTTAAATTTTTTCTCGACGGTCCTTCATCTCAAAAACGTTTACTATCTCTATAGCGCGTGTTCGAATCCCNAAACCAATCATTATGATATAATTATTCATTTAAAATTCGACATGCTGATAATAGACAAAGAAGGGAAAATTCTGAATTCAATCCGGTTCTTAGAACTCTGAAAGTAATTTTTCAATAAATTTTGTGAATTACCTTTATAAAATTTTACTTTAGTAGTTGCCGAAGGAGTTGCCGAAGGAGTTGCCGAAGGAGTTGCCGAAGGAGTTGCCGAAGGAGTTGCCTTAAGGAGTTGCCGAACTTAAAAAATAAGATTTTTCTAATATGTTTTTGAATAAAAAATATCGTTAAGAAATTTAAAACTTTAAGCTATCAAATTTAAACTATCACAATATTTTTCAGTTGGGTCTAGTTTTTCTCTCGTTAACGACCTGATTCAACGATTCAAGCTTCTAGAACGGCACTTATTTTCGATGAAAACAAAATGCAGTAATAACCTTTTCAAAAACATGATAAAAGGTCTTGTACCGATAATGTATGATGGTGATGATGTCTGTGGCACAGACTCTGTGCAGTCCCTAACACTCAAACGAGGTCAAAAACATGAGTTGAAACCGCGGTTGTTTTTAAAGAACCAATAAATGATCCAGCACCAGTTTAAACTATTATTTCATTTCACTGCTTATAATCACATTATTCGATTCGCAGGAGCAAGTTTCTTTATAATTGAGCTCTTCTACTGTATAACTGAACACTTATTTCGAAATTTTGAGGAAAAATTATATCCCTTCATCACACTTTTGTTAATATCCCGGCCCTGATTAGCAAACGTAGTGTGTTTTTAAGTTGTAGGGCACCATGTCAAATTTTTGCTTGCGATCTTTGTTTTTTGCTCGAAACTGATTTAATTGGTCGAAAGTGTGTGAAGAAAACTGTGATTTTTCTGCACGCATCAAAATTGCGTGAAAAAACTGAGGTTTTTCTTCACGCATCGAAAATGCGTGAAGAAAACTGGGATTTTTTTTCACGCATCGAAAATGCGTGAAGAAAATTGGGGTTTTTCTTCACGCGACGAAAATGCGTGAAAAACTGGGGTTTTTCTTCACACATCGAAAATGCTTGAAGAAAACTGGGGTTTTTCTTCACGCATAAAAAGCGTGAAGAAAGACCCTCTACCGCTCTGATCGCAAGCGAAAATGTTTCATTATTGATAAATTGCACAAACAAAATGTACACTTGAAAAAAATTGGATTACGGACAAACTTATGTATATCTCAAATCCGTGAACAGGGCCCATTTTTAGTAAATCAAGCTAAAATTTCAGTATCATTTACAAAAAATGGGCAATCTTCTCGGATTGAAGATATACCGTCTGAGTTTAAATTGGCGTCAGAGCGAATGTCGCGACATGTCGTACTGTAAGACTTTATCTGGTATTGCGGATTTCAGACATTCACGATTGTATGAAGAGAAAATCCAAAAATAGCAAGAACTTTGTCAAGAAATCATTCATAACTTTATAGAACTAAATCGAATGATAATTTTAATTATAGAAAAAAGTTATTTTTATCGACTTGAAACTCATGCGGTTAATAGTTCTAATTTAAGCAATGTTTTTTTAATGACCAAAAAATTTAAAGAAACTATATGCAGGGGGAGGGGAATTGCCGAAAGTTTTTTGGCAAAAAAATCGGCAATATTGGCACATTCGGCAATATGGGGCACCCTTTTTGTACTTGGGGCCTATATCCCTTTATTACACTTTGCTTAGAATGCGTAGCCACAACGTTTAAATCACACGTTAAAAAGAGTACTGGCTACGCATTCTTAGCAAAGTCTAATAAAAGAATATAACAGGAATTATTTTAGCTTAAAATGGTGATTTTGCGTAGGTTAAATTTGACAATATCAGCCCCTCGTTGTATTATGGTCTTTCACAGTTCTCAAAATGGCTCGCTCGACTACCGTTTCGATCTGCACCAAATTTTTAACGACGAAACAAATCGTATAATTGGAGTAATCAGATGCTAGCTGGAGCCAATGTAAACTTTGAGGTTTGTTATGAAAACCATAGTAATAATATAACTAGCAGTTAATTAATAATAATTAATAGTTGGAAATATAATGTTATAAAATTTTCAAGTTCATCAAATAAGAGAAAAAAAAAGCAAAGAAAAAAATGTATTATTATTCTGATTCCTGATCTACGACAATTGAGCTACACGAATTGCCCATTTTATATCAGGTGAAAAATGGTCATCAATCTTGCCATGAGAAGAATGTCCGAAAATTAAATAAGTATATTATAATTAATGAATAATTTCTCAAGATTCGAAGACTCAGTTTTTATTCTGTACAATTAACATGAATATAGAATAAAATATCCGAAACGTCGTAAATTAGTTTTTATAATTTGAATTAATTTAATGATTAAATGGTCTCTAGATTTTTCTTCATTAAGAGCAATGTCTCGGTTTTTTCTATTTTTATGCAAATAGCCGACTTGTCAGTTTCAATAGTTGAGATTGCAGAATTTAGTCCGTGAATCGTTAATTTTTATTAGCTAGGATTCAAAAAGAATAAATAAATATTATAATTGATTTAATAGTCGACAACAAGGCAATTTTTCACCGTTATTTGCTGTTTTGTAAATTTTTCATTAGAAAAAAAGGTAATTCAAAACGTTTGCTTGGAAATTCATCAGATATATTTTATTCGCAATCAATATTAATAAATGCTACAAAATTCGCGAATTTTTGTCAGTTTTTTCAGGTCTCTCAAAATAAGTTTCTACAATAGCAAACTTATACGATGAAAAATTTTGACCGAGAAAATTCAGATTCCACTTCCTATATTATGAATAAATTAATAAAAGATTTGAAAATATGGAAAAACTTAACCACCGAGAGAAACAAAACGGCGAATTTTTCTTTTGGCAAGGAATCCCTCGAATAAATCAATCGGTTCCAGGACGCAACGTTATCTTAGTCATCGTTAATTTTATCCTTTATCAACAAGAAAAAATTGACTGCATATTGTTGAGGTCTATACATCTCTAAGCCATTATCGGTACAAGACCTTTTAACCAAAAGGTGATAAAGGGTTATATCATGTTTTTGAAAAGGTTATTTTTGCATTTTGTTTTCATCGAAAATAAGTGCCGTTCCAGAAGCTTGAATCGTTAAATCAGATCGTTAACGAGAGAAAAACTAGACCCGACTGAAAAATATTGTGATAGTTGATAGCTTAAAGTTTTAAATTTCTTAACGTTATTTCTTAAGTTCGGCAACTCCTTAGTAAAATTTTAAAGTGGTTATTCACAAAATTCATTGAAAAATTACTTTCGTAGTTCTAAGAACCTGATTGAATTCAGAATTTTCCCTTCTTTGTCTATTATCGGCATGTCGAATTTTAAATGAATAATTATATCATAATGATTGGTTTCTTACCACTACGAGCGAGGTATACTATTTCCGTCGAGAATTTTTTTCATCGGAAATTTTTCATTTAAAAAAAGCCTATCTTCAACTTTTGAGAAATGTGTAGGCGGAAAATATTTAATATTTTCTATGAAAATTTCTAGACCATGTTCTTAATATTAAATATAGATATAATAGACGTTTCGTATTTATTGCATCATCAGTATTAATTTTGGACTAATTATTCAGAAGATAATGCTGGCTTTTATACCGAGAAATTTGGCGCATTTTCGCACAATAGTGGTAATTATGATTTACAGGTTTTTCAGAGAGAACAGATTGAAAATTCCACCCACATGTTCTTAATATTTGTAAATTTTATTTTTTCATTGACAACAATAGAATTATGAAAGTGTATTTCTGACAATGTTTGAGATATCAACAGACCCATATTTCAATTGTATACATTTTTATTCGTTTATAAAAGATGTTTTAACGCGTACGCAATTTTCATAGCAAAAGATAGGGGGAAAATTCCCGACGAAAAATAGTAATGGGTTTTGCCTTGGTTTTTCATCCTTTTTTGCGTATGATTAACTAAAAGATAGAAAAACAATGGTGGTGAAAAATCCAGTCGAAATGCATCCCTTTACAAGCCTATAAATTATAAGGCTATAAATTATAGCCTATAATAGACATAATTTATAAATACCAAAAAGAGAAAAGTGAGCAGAAAAGTTAAAAAATGGCTTTTTTACAAAATAAATTTGATACACGCATATTCTAGGATTAATAGACTATGAAAATCAGAACTATGACCGCCTATTTACTATATTCTTAGTTGAAAAAGTTTAAGAGTTCCAAATTAGAATATTGTGAAAAGGCGGTCAAAGTCACACTATCACTCATAGTTCTGATCAGGCTTCCAAAACAGCCATCATTTTTGCTATTTTCCATCCCTATCCCCAAATTTTCCCTATCTTTTGCTATGAATAGGGATAGAAAACTTGATAAAAGCCATCCATTTTGGAAGCCTGGACCAGGCTGCCTGGTTCTGATCGTTAAAGGTCTGGTCTTCGTCAAATTTAAATGCCATAAACGATGATAAAAGTATTTTTTTATGACTGGTAAATCTGAGAAGCTACTTAGGCCCCTTATACCGGGTAAAATTTAAGTGATAGGTAATTGATTATAGGTGAGATCAATGATAGACAAAATCAAGATTATAAATGAGAGATAAAACTAGAGGAAAAAGTAAGGCTTTTTGGGACTTTTCAACTTTCATAATTTATTATTTGCTTGTATTCAGTTCAAATTAAACTGTTTAATCTCGATAATGATAATCAATTGAAACCTTGTAATAAAAATGAGTTTTTATAAGCTAATAATCATGGTCTTCTGATTACGCCCAAAGAAGTGTGAAGCAGACTGCGAATGACCCACGCAACGCATTATCTAAATATTTGGTATTTCATATACTTCCTTTAAATTCACCTGTTCACCAATTCACCTTATAAAGCCGAAACGTTATATTTATAGAAAAAAAATTTTAGGCATGGAGCGCCCGATAATTTGTGTAAAATGATAAATAACAATAGATTTTAAGGCCGATGTTTTCAAAAGAGTCCCTGTTTCCTAAAAGCATGGTAATGAATTATCAATAATCTTTATGTGTCGTCAGAGAAGCCAATAACTATCAATCGATCTGTTTATAATAATCAACAGACAAAATGTTATGGAAACGGTACTTCGAGTTAGTGGTTACACTTCTCATCTTGTTAAAGGTAATTTTTCAATGAAAAAAATATTATTCGTTTCGCCTAAGTTACCTGTGGCATTGATTCTGAAAAAGTTTTTTTTAAATGCACTTTTTTGATATATTCTAGAAAATCATAAATTAACATGATCTATGCAGAAAATATTTTTCGATTTTACCAGAAACGTGTTCAAAAACGCAGAACCGTTTTTGAAATTGCCTTTTACTTGGCTTGGAATTTTCGAAAAAAATTCAAAAATAATTTCACGCAATTTAAGAATGGTTTTGCGTTTGTGAACACTTTCCCGGTGATTTTTTGCATATATAATTTTCATTCATGATAACCTATAAAACATCAAAAAATCAGCTACCGTAGACAAAAAAAGTTTTTTGGGCCTATCTAACACTAGGCTCAAACATAATTATTTCTCATATTTTTTGAACAATAGACTCATTGAATCCTGTTCGAAATTATTTATACTTTTCAGTTGACAAGATCAAACCAAATAAAGCGGCTTTGTCGAATTTAGTACCAGAAATCACTCTTAGTCTCGACGCTACTTGAACTCAGGTGGTAGATAAATTGTCCGAGATAACCCTGAAAGCTTATTCTGCAGCGCAAAAATATTTCTAGCTTGTGTTGGTTTAAAACGAAAAAAATTTTCAAATCAAAAATTCCACGTTTGAAAATTTATATGTCATTTCCAACATCAGGACAAGATCGTTTAAAAACTCCTGTTTGTGTGTTTCCGAACTTCTGAAAATTTTCAAGAATAGTTTTTTATCTTTTTTTTATTAATCTCAAATATTTAATGCGGGAAACCATTGTGAAATCACGCCCGCAAAAAAGTTCAACACATATCGTCATTATAGAGGTCAAAAAGTAAAATATTTTCATAACGTACTGTTCATTATTTATAAACCGTGCAGTTGACATTAAATGAAATATGGTTTTATTTTTTTGAAATAGTTATTATAAAAAAGGGTAAAAAAATGATCGCGAATGAGCGCCAGTTTGAAAACGTGAAAATTATTATCACATGTATGTCGATAGGTGACAGCTTACATGTATAAAATAAAATTTGTCTAAAAAATAAACGGAAATAAAATTTATTCGAAAAGCAATGATTTTTTTTACCTCATTTATGGAATTGAAGATATTCGAACGCGCTAATTGATTGATAAAATAATCAACTTAAGAAGCATTTTATCTCAAACGAACACATCTTTTACATTTTTTTCAATGTGTTTATCTCGTTTTCTTAGAATTTGGTAAATATGATTTCAAAACTCATGTTTGTTTCCAGTGGTTTGAAAATTTCAATTACTCAACAAATTTTGAAAAAAAATTGGAAATTTTCGAAAATAATTGTATTTCTATACAGGGGAGATGCACTATATCTGTATATACTAGTAGTATATCATACCTAACTTTATCATATACAGACTAAATAATATAGTCTTGTTTTTAAGTAGAAGGGCCGGGATATTTACAAAAGTGTAAATAGGGAATATGGCGCGAATAAGTTGCTCGACCTAATCGCTCCTTACACAGCCTAGTTTCAATTATTTATTGATCATAATGTTTATTAGAAATAATGATTAAGTTTTGTTGAATGTTAAATGCATCACTGTTCCCGCACCGGTCCGCTGAACATGCAACTGCATTAAATTAATGCCCTCCGGTCGCCAAATTAAATTCCCGTTTTTTTTAATTTAATATATGTTTAACTAGCGAGTGGTTTACAAGTTTACATCAGTCTTGACAGCTGCAATAGATTCTACTCTGATCTAAGAACCAAATTTTGACATTTGAAATTGATTTTAAGGGGGAGAGATAGAGAAGGTTTGAGACGTTTAGCTAAATGATTAGCACCTTAAATTTTATTCGGCGAGCGAATTTGAAATGAAATCGTATATCGGAATTTGTTATTTTTTAGTTATATTTTCATCCCTTGTTTTTTATAAAGAGCTCCTTAACGGTGGATACAGTGTAAGTTAAATTGAGGTTCCGAAATAGAGAAAATGGGCAGAAACAAGGCGGGTTTACTTTTTAATTAATGGGAAATTCAAAGAAAATTTAATTTTGGTTAGGGGTCAAATGAACCAAAGTGAAAGTTTAACGAAGAAATATTCCAAATAAGTAAAAATCTTCAAATTTTGAGAAAAAATTAGACAATCAGGGAAGATAATTTTTTTTGATTTTTTGTATAATTTTTATTCATAATTTCGAATAAAAATAAGTTACACAATTTCAATTAATTTGACAATGTCGCGATTTTACGTACAGAATCGGTGTTCAAATCGCTAATTTTATAAAAATAACCAATTTTATGCCCAATTGTAAGTTTGTGAAGCCTTCGGCGGAGATAAATTGTAGATTTCAGGTCAACTTGACATCTGCTTGGTCCAAAGCGATGCCTCAAACTTTTCTTCATTATAATTGTAAGATTTTGGAAAGGCGCGTTCCTGATTGGTGTTAATAATGAGCATTTAGTAGTAGGTTGAAACTAACTCATGATAATGTTTGTCTGAGTAAGATATTTTATTACGGTTAATCATAAGTGTAGTGAATCACTACTAGAGATATTTGACAATACCTCATGATAACACGAGGTAGGTCTCGTGCCTTCAGATTACCATTGGGAGTGCCCGTCAAATTTTATCTGTTCGGAACTAATTAACAATTCCATGTGAAAACTTCGTTTTTAAAATGCCAAAAAAAGACATTTTCAAACCCTTTTTCAAAAATTAAAATAAAGAAAGCAGATACTGCCAGGTTCATGCATGAGCTAAAAATGTGAAATTAACACTAAACAAGACTTAATAAGAAAACCACATGGCTCAAATTTTCTCTCACTTGGTTATGCCTGGAGAAATAAGTACACAGAAAGCCATATTTCCCAACTTTTTGTCAGAAAGCTCCAGAGGGCAGAAATTGAGAAAGTTTTATCTACGTGAGTTATCTTTTGACTTTTGGCCGTGGCTCAATAAGCGTGGGTGGCTCAAAGCTACAATTGACTTTTAATTGCAAATTTGAAAATCGCACAATTGTAGAAATGAGACAAGAAATCTACAATTTAATGTTTAATTTAGAAAAAAACTTTGAAAAATAATTTTTATTTCAGTTATGTTGAATTAATTTTAATGTCAGAATTTTTGAGTAATAAATTCATATTTTATGAAATGCAATTAAACTAGTCATATTTTGACATTGTGCTTTACCGACAACAAATGATTGAAATTGTGTCCAAAAATCACTTCGAATTTCTGGCGCCCGATCTTTCGCAATAATTTATGAAATGAAAATTATAAATTATTAAACAAGAAAAAACACAACAAATGTCATAATTCAAATTTATTCACGCAATGTCGATTCGCAAAATTTCAAATTAACATTTCTTATATTTATAATTTCACTCCTGGTCTCTGAATTTCAATTGAGGAGGTCTGACAAACTCCACAGATTGCAACCAATAAAACGTTAGAAAATCAAAATAAAATTTGTGTCTTTTTTCAAACTTATTATCGGTGGAAAAGTTCAAATAGATATCTTCTAGTTTTAGGACTGAGGTTAATCAATCTTTCAACGGATAATTCATAATCATTGATTTAACGCTCTTGTTCATACTCTCATTTAAATTTTTGCACCACAAAAACGGTGACCTAGAAATACAGGATAGAGAAAACGATTTTTTGCTTTCCAAAATTGCATTATCAGAAATTTTACAAATATTTTAAAAATTTGAATTTATCGAACTTATGAGACGGCACCTCCTTAAAATTGAAATAAAATAACGTAAGAATTTAAGATTCATAAGAATAATTTGCCGTTTCATGGTTGTTTCTTAAAATTGAACATAATTTTAAGAACGTCATGCATTTTATAATTCATTTGATTCATTCATGTTATTTTCTTTCATCTTATTGGAACCTCCCGAAAGAAAATTCCCACTCTAATATTTTGCATGATGATGTTAAATACAATATAACTTTACAACTGCAAAGAAATTATGTTAGAAAAAAATTTCAAAATATTTTTGTTCATTATAAAAACATAAAAAGCTTGAATTTCTTCAGATTTTGTTTTCGTTTCTAAGATTTTTGTTATTTTAACTTATAATTTTTTATGTTTTTAGGTAAAATGTAATAAAATAATTGAATATTTTATCGGTCGTAATGAAAATTTGTAATAATTTGATGATCATAATAAACTCATCTAGAAGTATTCAGATTTTTAAGCAGAATAAATTAAACCCATTTAACAGGCTATTATAAATTGTGTGATTTTAACAATAATAATTGGAATTTTGCTGGTAAATTTGGTAAAAAAGTTGATCATATAAATTCAAAAGCTGTAAATTCGAAGGAGAAAGTGAGTACCTTACAAAAACTAGAAATAAATTAAATAAGATGAGTCATAAAAGTGTATTGACCATAACAATATTGAAAAGCAACGTATCGATAATTTATGATACTATCTGTAAATTCAGAAATGCTACTTGCGTTATCAGATTTTAACCATTTTTTTGAGGAAAGTTTACCCTCACAGTATTTGGCCATACTTTTTGTTAAAAATATACTCAAACTCTAGATTTGGCACTGTATGATTTCTGAATGTACAAAAAGTATTACAGCTTGAAACTGATTTACCGAATAGTTCCTTTTCACCTTAATCATATATCATAAATCATGATATAATATTATAGAACTGTAGCTTAAATATGTAGTTTTAAATATCATTTTCCCAACCTGATTGTCTTGGGTATGATAATAAGCAAGGGTGCTTGATATCGGAACCGTCAAAGTTGATTGGTGCGTAATCATTAAGGCAATCACTAACACAATCACTTAAACAACATCAGTGAGATTCGAACACGCGCTATAAAGATAGCAAGTATTTTCAAGATCCACTTGAGTTGGGAAAAGGATATGGTGCAAATTGTTTTGTATATGGATCAACGGCCCTCAGAGTACAAATCCTAAATAGATACTGTTGTAAAAATTATAAGATTACAGTATTTAAAGGAATTAAATTGTCAATAAGTCGGATTTTTTATAGATTTCTTATTAGTATCTACTGGATACACGGCACGCTGATTGACAAAAAATCAATCAATCATTAATAATTGAAAAGTTGAATTGAAATTTAAGAAATAAATTTTTTCTCTAATTCGAGCAGTTTTTCTCAATTTTTATAAATGATTTAAGCTTAATTAAGGGGTGGCATAAGTCCAGCAGATTTTTTCCAGTACATTTTTTCAGAGCAATATATGAAAGAAAAAAAATGGAAATTAATTTTTTTTTATTTTTATCTTCAATAAAAGTGTTCATTCTTACAAACGTTTACATTTTTATTTCCTACATACTAAACTATAGTTAAAAATACCAAAAAACCACTTTTCACTGTGCATCAATTTCCAACTTAACCCGACTATAAATTTTTTTTTAAGACGATATTAATAAACTTCAGACATTGTCGGGTGAACTCCCTAATAGTTCTTAATAACTCTGCACAGTCGAAATTTCTTCAATATCAAAGTTTTTTTCCATGAAAAAGGGTAAAAATTGGCAAAAAGTAGAGAAAAAACAGCTTTTTTTGAGATAAAAAATTGACCTTAAATTGCGTTTTGATATTAAAAAATGTCCTGACCTGATCAAAAGAAATGACGCCCAGTACACCAACAATTTTATGAAATTTTTTCACAACCAAAAATTTTAAAGATTCAGTGCCGAATGGCACTTATCGAGTGCACAGTCAAGTGTTAAAAATTTCATCACAAGTTTCAAAAGATAAACGCGCGATCTACCGATTAGTTGACATACGGCAATTTAATAGATACCCGAACATTTAATATGTGATTCTGCCTTTTTTTATAAAGAGTTCAAAAACCTACGAATGAAAATTGAACTTGATTTGGGGAAAATTTTCATAATTTTCTAAAAAAGTCAAAAAAAATGAAAAATTAAAATTTTAACGATTTTCAAACAGCGTCAGAAAATATGTAGGAATCCATGAAAGAAGTCTAAGTGACATTTTTTTGGTTTTTACAAACAAATTCAGTAATACAAAACAGAAAATTTTGGTCAAAAAATGCGGAAAATTTTCATAATGCTTAGATTTTTTTTCAAATTTTTCAAAGATGAAAACTTGAGCTCAAATCTTTCTAAAATAGATAAAAAATATTCAATAAGCTGGATATATATCTGGTTGAGCTAACGATAATAAGCACAAAAAAATAAACTAACTAATTACTTTCGTGAATTATATTGACTTAATCTTCCGGGTTTATGCCACCCCTTAAGCCGGATAACTATTGAGTTTCTAAATAAAAATTGTTAATTAAATAATTTTTCATTAATGGTAGATAGCCTATCTAAGATAGGATATAAATAAACCGAAAAAAATATGTAGAATTCTCATTATTTTTCTTCAGAATGGCCGCAAGCAATATTCTAGCAAAATAGAGGCAGAATCACAAGTAGCAATCATGCCGATTCAAAATTGTTATTCATACAAGCAGATTTAAACATTAATTTAAAAATTGGAAATTTATAAAAAAGTGAAAAAATTTTGAAAGGTTAATTTTTAAAAACAATTGTGATTTTTGACTAAAATTTAACTTTTGAAAATATAAACTTGTTATAAATTGTATGTAATTATCACTAACTCTTTTTAAATATAGCTTTATGAATGGTTTTCAACAGATGCTAATTCGATCGTGAATAAATACCAAAAATATGTAAAGAGAAGATTTCGAGCAGCCTAAAGAACAAAAAAGAATAGATTCGACGAACCACTTTCGAAATACTGGAAGAAATTGCAACCAGTACTACAAACCACCACTCAAACTTCTAGTGAGGTACACCATTTTGATCAACTTTTTTCTCCGTATTTTCCACCATGAAAATATGTAGGCAAAATCCTACGCAATTTGGACTTGCAAATAAAAATCTTCTCGAGAGCTTTTCCGATCAAAATTGTTATATACTGTATGTCATGACATGTCACATACATTATGTCCAAACAATAAAATTTTTGATGATTTGTATTACCACTCAAGCAACCATTTCAATGAAACAAATTTGAATTATCCCTTTTTTCAACCTACAGTAAATGGATTTTGTATTGAGGTTTATCTCTATAAGCCCGTGTTCGAATCCCACTAATGTTGTTCTTAGCGATTAAGTGAATATGATTATAGGCAGGATCTTGATAATAGAACCGCTAAATTTATCGGTGTGTAATCACTCAAGCAATCACTAAAACAATCACTTAGACAAACATCAGTGGGATTCGAACAGGCGCTGTAGAGATAGGAAGCGTTTTTGAGATGGAGTTCCGTTTCGAAAAGGATATAATTCAAAAATGAAATATATCATCAATTAGAAGTAAACTTTTAGTGCTTATATTCGCCTACGCATATTTCATAAAAAAATGTCCACCAAAAATTATGTTGACCAAAATGTATACCTCCTTCTAGTTCATCAAGTGCTGACCCAGATCAACCGAAAGAGAATTGAATATTAGCAGAAGATAATAAATATGTGAGAAGAATGAAAAATATAGAAAAATTATTGTAAATTAATATGAAACAGATATTGGACATGATGAGGTCATAGACTGGGTTGGAACGTAAGCAGCCACAAATGAACTTTTGGAGGTTTTAAATTCAAAATCACCCTTTTGCTCTAACAAATTCTCATAAATTATCTAATGATGGATTATGTAATTTAAGATTTGCAACAAACTTTCTAATCAAAAAGTTATATTCAAATCATTCAACTTTTCCTGAAATCGAAAATGTTTTTACCAATTCACATATTTGTCGATTGCAATTGGTTCAAAAAATTTTAACGAGAATTATAATCACAAGCGCTTTAATTTGTCAAAACAAAAAAATTTCGATAATCTTAGTTGTCAATAAATAAGTTCCAGCGTATAGAAATTTTTTTGCTTATATTTAAAAATCTCTAAGAACTAACAACCCTCAACATTTAAGTTGATAAATCAGCGTTGAGATCAACTTAGTTCATCGAAAATAGAATAAAATATTGTTGGTGGAATCACCTTTTCTTTAAGGGATTATCATTATACCCGGTAACTAAAAATTTCCTATTCTTTTAACAGGCAATAAGTTTTTGTGTTTACAGGGATAATAAGTGATATAAATTCAAACCATGGGATAGCTGGTGGAAAATATATTATTTTTTATCTTAATTTTTATGACCAGGAAGAAATAAAAATTTGCTAAATAACATTTGTTACAAAGAGTTGTGGTTTCTAAAGTTTGAAGTATGCAAGCATTGAAGTGTCTTTATTACATGACAATATTTTTCGAATAATTAGAAGATATTGCTCCGAAAAAATGTACCAATGCCACATTTATGGCAAGTTGCCATTGGCAACCCTTAATATTGCAGCAAGACCAGGGATAACAAACTGGTCGATCGTATTGTAAATTATAGTATACGGAGTATCCGATTCGGATCGTATGGATTTTCCAAATACGAATCTGATCGAATATGGTTTAATTTTGGTACCAGTTGATCCGATCCGCATACGATACAATAAAAAATTTATTGATCGGTCAATCCGATACCATCCAAATAAAAAATTAGGGGTCAGTGACTGACCGTGCAGTCGATCCGATAAAGTTATTTAATGCTTGATCGATTCGATCCATATTCAATCCAATTAAACCGATCCGATTGATTTACATTTCACTCCCTTGTGATCTGATCCATATCCTTTTAATCACACTTTTGTCAATATCTCGGCCCAGATAAGCAAACGTAGTGTGTTTTTAAGTAGTAGGGCCGGGAAATTAACAGAAAGTATGATCAGGGATACTAGTTCCTTATTCCTCCTGCATCGAACGATCCGATCCCGATATAAATTTTTAGATNATAAGATTTACAGTTATTTAAAGGAATTAAATTGTCAATAAGTCGGATTTTTTTATAGATTTTCTTAGTATCTACTGGATACACGGCACGCTGATTGACAAAAAATCAATCCTTAATAATTGAAAAGTTGAATTGAAATTTAAGAAATAAATTTTTTTTCTCTAATTCGAGCAGTTTTTCTGCAATTTTTATCAATGATTTAAGCTTAATTAAGGGGGTGGCATAAGTCCAGCAGATTTTTTCCAGTACATTTTTTCAGAGCAATATATGAAAAAGAAAAAAATGGAAATTAATTTTTTTTTATTTTTATCTTCAATAAAAGTGTTCATTCTTACAAACGTTTACATTTTTATTTCCTACATACTAAACTATAGTTAAAAATACCAAAAAACCACTTTTCACTGTGCATCAATTTCCAACTTAACCCGACTATAAATTTTTTTTTAAGACGATATTAATAAACTTCAGACATTGTCGGGTGAACTCCCTAATAGTTCTTAATAACTCTGCACAGTCGAAATTTCTTCAATATCAAAGTTTTTTTCCATGAAAAAGGGTAAAAATTGGCAAAAAGTAGAGAAAAAACAGCTTTTTTTGAGATAAAAAATTGACCTTAAATTGCGTTTTGATATTAAAAAATGTCCTGACCTCGATCAAAAGAAATGACGCCCAGTACACCAACAATTTTATGAAATTTTTTCACAACCAAAAATTTTAAAGATTCAGTGCCGAATGGCACTTATCGAGTGCACAGTCAAGTGTTAAAAATTTTTCATCGACCAAGTTTTCAAAATGATAAACGCGCGATCTACCGATTAGTTGACATACGGCAATTTAATAGATACCCGAACATTTAATATGTGATTCTGCCTGATTTTTTATAAAGAGTTCAAAAACCTACGAATGAAAATTTGGACTTGATTTGGGGAAAATTTTCATAAATTTTCTAAAAAAGTCAAAAAAAATGAAAAATTAAAATTTTACGATTTTTCAAACAGCGGTCAGAAAATATGTAGGAATCCATGAAAGAAGTCTAAGTGACTATTTTTTTGGTTTTTACCAACAAATTTCAGTAATCAAAACAGAAAAAATTTTGGTCAAAAAATGCGGAAAATTTTCATAATGCTTAGATTTTTTTTCAAATTTTTCAAAGATGAAAACTTGAGCTCAAATCTTTCCTAAAATAGATGAAAAAATATTTCAATGAGCTGGATATATATTCTGGTTGAGCTAACGATAATAAGCACAAAAAAATAAACTAACTAATTACTTTCGTGAATTATATTGACTTTAATCTTCCGGGTTTATGCCACCCCCTTGAGCCGGATAACTATTGAGTTCTCAAATAAAAATTGTTAATTAAATAATTTTTCATTAATGGTAGATAGCCTATCTAAGATAGGATAATAAATAAACCGAAAAAAATATGTAGAATTCTCATTATTTTTCTTCAGAATGGCCGCAAGCAATATTCTAGCAAAATAGAGGCAGAATCACAAGTAGCAATCATGCCGGATTCAAAATTGGTTATTCATACAAGCAGATTTAAACATTAATTTAAAAATTGGAAATTTATAAAAAAGTGAAAAAATTTTGAAAGGTTAATTTTTAAAAACAAATTGTGATTTTTTGACTAAAATTTAATTTTTGATAATATAAACTTGTTATAAATTGTATGTAATTTATCACTTAACTTTTTTAACATATAGCTTTATGAATGGTTTTCAACAGATGCAATTTCGATCGTGAATAAATACCAAAAATATGTAAAAGAAGATTTCGAGCAGCCTAAGAACAAAAAAGAAATTGATTCGACGAAACCACTTTCGGAAATACTGGAAGAAATTGCAACCAGTACTACAACCACCACTACAACTTCTAGTGAGGTAAACATTTTTGATCAACTTTTTTCTCGTATTTTTTACCATGAAAATATGTAGGCAAAAAAATCTACCAATTTGGACTTGCAAATAAAAATCTTCTCGAGAGCTTTTCCCGATCAAAATTGTTATATACTGTATGTCATGACATGTCACATACATTATGTCCAAACAATAAATTTTTTGATGAATGTATACCCTCAAACAACCAATTTCAATGAAACAAATTTGAATTATCCTTTTTTCAACCTACAGTAAATGGATTTTGTATATGAGGGTTATCTCTATAGCCCGTGTTCGAATCCCACTAATGTTGTCTTAGCGATTATGGTGAATATGATTTTAGGCAAGGGTCTTGATAATAGAACCGCTAAATTTTATCGGTGTGTAATCACTCAAGCAATCACTAAAACAATCACTTAGACAACATCAGTGGGATTCGAACAGGCGCTGTAGAGATAGGAAGCGTTTTTGAGATGGAGTTCCGTTTCGAAAAGGATATAATTCAAAAATGAAATATATCATCAATTAGAAGTAAACGTTTAGTGCTTATATTCGCCTACGCATATTTCATAAAAAAATTAAAAAAATGTCCACCAAAAATTATGTTGACCAAAAATGTCTACCTCCTTCCAGTTCATCAAGTGCTGACCCAGATCAACCGAAAGAGAAAATTGAATATTTAGCAGAAGATAATAAATATGTGAGAAGAATGAAAAATATAGAAAATTATTGTAAATTACATTATGAAACAGATATTGGACATGATGAGGTCATAGACTGGGTTGGAACGGTAAGCAGCCACAAAATGAACTTTTGGAGGTTTTAAATTCAAAATCACCCTTTTTTGCTTTACAAAATTCTCATAAATTATCTAATGATGGATTATGTAATTTAAGATTTGCAACAAACTTTCTAATCAAAAAGTTATATTCAAATATTCAACTTTTTTTCCTGAAATCGAAAATGTTTTTACCAAGTTTTCACATATTTGTCGATTGCAATTGGTTCAAAAAAGTTTTAAACGAGAACTTATAATCACAGCGCTTTATTTGTCAAAACAAAAAATTTCGATAATCTAGTTGTGAATAAAATAAGTTCCACGTATAGAAAATTTTTTTTGCTTATATTTTAAAATCTCTAGAAACTAACAACCTCAAATTTAAGTTGATAAATCAGCGTTGAGATCACTTAGTTCATCGAAAATAGAATAAAATATTGTTGGTGGAATCACCTTTTCTTTAAGGGATATATCCATTATTATCCCCGGGTAACACTAAAAACTTATTCCCTATTCTTTTAACAGGCAAATAAGTTTTTAGTGTTACCCAGGGATAATAATGGATATAAATTCAAANAAACATGGGAATAGCTGGTGGAAAATATATTAATTTTTTATCTTAATTTTTATGACCAGGAAGAAATTAAAAAATTTGCTAAATAACAGTTCGTTACAAGAGAGTTGTTGTTTCTAAAGGTTCGAAGTATGCAAGCAATTCAAAGTGTCTTTATTACATGACAAATTTTACGAAATAATTAGCGATATATTGCTCCGAAAAAATGTACCAAACTGCCACATTTATGGCAAGTTGCCATTGGCAACCCCTTAATATTGCAGGCAAGACCAGGGATAAGCAAAACTGGATCGGATCGTATTGAAATTATAGTATCGGAGTATCCGATTCGGATCGTATGGATTTTTTCCAATACGATCTGATCGAATATGGTTGTAATTTTGGTACCAGTTGATCCGATCCGATACGATACAATAAAAAATTATTGATCGGTCAATCCGATACCATCCAAAATAAAAAAATTTAGGGGTCAGTGACTGACCGTCAGTCGATCCGATAAAGTTATTTTTAATGCTTGAGTCGATTCGATCAATTCAATCCAATTAAACCCGATCCGATTGATTTACAATTTCACTCCCTTGTGATCTGATCCAATATCCTTTTATCACACTTTTGTCAATATCTCGGCCCAGATAAGCAAACGTAGTGTGTTTTTAAGTAGTAGGGCCGGGAAATTAACAAAAGTGTGATAAAGGGATATAGTTCTTATTTCACCCCTCATCGATACGATCCGATCCGATATAATTTTTAGATTTTACATGCCGATCTCTGTGCAAGACTTTTATATTTTCCCGCCAACAAATTTACTTGAAAATATTAAGAAAACCGAATGGCAAACATCACAAGTCGATTTTCCAATGATTGTTGATCCGCAACATAAACTTATGTATTGTGAAATGCCTAAAGTTGGAAGCACAAACTGGAAACGCGTTTTAATGAAACTCACAAATCTCGAAAAATACAAAAATGTCGATCTAATGGGTAAGAAATTATGCTGTATATACAGTATGTTCTTTTTTTACTTGCGAAGTGAAAATTGTCCTTAACCTAATTACGGCCAATTGAAAATGGTGACTTGGTGAATTTTATTTTGAACGCCAAGCTATAGCCGATGTCAAGGGTTTGATAATAAAATCCACCTAGTTACTATTTTTTATTGGCCGTAATTACCTAAAGGACAATTTTCACTTCGCAAGTAAAAAAAGTATATACTGTATTATTACTGACAATTTTTTGGAATTTTTTCCTGTGTTTTGCTATATAAATGCGTAGGCGTAAACATTTTTATATACAGTATGTAACATTTTTGCTTCTATTTTTCCAATTTAGATGACTTGCTATCCACAAATGAGAACGATCAATTTTTTTATAGATTTTTTTTGTAAACACTAAACTATAAATTATTGTCTATAATTCATATTCCATACATAGGATTGCGCACGGGTCACTCTGATGCAAAAATGGAAGAAATAATCTACGGCGATTTGGACTGAAAAATCATAAAAATTCAATTAAAAAAAAATGTTTTTGCAATCTGGTGATCATGAAATGTTGTTTTGAAATTTTTTTCCGTTTTTCAAATTTAATAATCATTTTTTGGAAAATTTTTGGAAGATATGGTTTAAAAATCGAATAAAAACGAGTCAAAAATTGCCACCCAGTTTGATTGTAAAAAATTAAATTCAAAAATTCAAATTTTACTTTTTCAGCTTATATCCGTCTACTTAATTTTTAAAGCAGGACATAGGCATTAACCCTTGGAATCATAGAGACAATATATCGGCTCAAGCCTACCTAAAACCTTCTAAAAAGGGCAAAAAAATGTCATCGAATTGTTTCTTCCAAACACATAATAAAGAATTTTGCGGTGATTCCGAAAAAAATACTCATTTATTTTTTGGATATTTGGTTCAAATATTATGGGGAGTAGATTTTTTGAGATTTTTCGCGAAGTTTTATCGATACTTTTCAAATAGTTTTTAATGTGAGATAAGCCGTTTTTAGGAAACTGTTTTGAGCATGCAAAACACTTAAGGAGTACTGTCGCGTTTTAGGCCAAAAACAGGGTTTCAGCGTCGCCTCAATGAGTATAGAACAGCACGAACATATGTATTTCAGTTTGGATAATAACACTTCATCGTGCTTTCACAAAACAAATCGAAGGCCTCTGATGGCCGACCAATCAGGAACGACCTTTCAAACAGTGGACAATTTTCACTTCAAGCCCTCCTCCTCTGCGTTTGTGAAGAATAGAGATCTTTTATAGCTTTTATTGACCAGAGAGACGTGGGCAGAACCCCAAGTTCAGTTTTTACTCAAAAAATTTCAACCGGCGCTTAAATGAGCAAAAACTGTTTTTTGGCCTATTTTGAGTGCCTCGTGGTGTTTGTTGACGGCAGAAACCTCAAACTAGTTGTATACGATCTTAAGGATACGCGCAAAACCAGTTCGACAATTTGCATTTTTGTTCTCTGTCTTTTTGGAAACCGCGATTCAAATTCTCAGAATTTTCCAAAATTTGAAAAATCACACTATGTTTAACATCGCGATAAATACTTTTTTATGACAATGAAATAAAGACATCTGATCAACTTATTTTAGTCCATATTTTCAGAAACATTTTAAATGAATCTGGAAATTTACATGACAAGTCTTTAAATGCGACCAGTACTCTCTTTACTCCTGTCGCACTCATCGTACACTATTGTACGAGTATGACCTTTTTCGACTCACGAAGTGTCTGTAGAATTTTAACCGTGATATTTATTTTGGATTGACCATGTTATACATTGTCTGAATTTTCAATATCGTACTAAAACTTGATCTGATTTATTCTTTGAGTTATCCTTTCGACAGACAAACAAATATATTTTGAGTGGTCCTCTTTGAGTAGGAACGACCCAACAACACCCTCTCACATTTAGTGTGCAAATGTTTCGTATCGGTAATATCAGGGAACTCGAAATTGTACGAGATTCCGAATATTTAGATTAAATGCTGTTGGATAATTTTTTATGAAGTTATCAGCACTTCTGTCTCACAAAACTTCCGATTAATTTATCGATTGTTTATTATGATTTACGAATCCAATCACTGATACAAAATTGTTCGCCATTCGAACACTTTGATAATCCGACTTTTATTTTGCCGACGCCTACTTTGCGTGAGTTTATTGAATTTCGAAAAAAAACCCAAAAGACTTGTAATTTAGGAAACAATCATACATTTGACTCGGGTATCATAATATATCCCACTTACCGTAAATATTCTCTGTATAAATTATTTTTTTGAAGTTAATCATCACGGCTTTACCCCTTATTATTTATTTTTTGATTTTTTTGATTTTTATCTTGTTTTGAATGAACACCGGTGCCTGATATTCGGTCACTATGGGATATGGACGCTCTGCCACTGTCCGCTGTGGAAATCATCCTTTCCGATTGCTCTCTTCATTTTCATCTCATCTTTATATTAATCTATTTTGCGATAATTATGACATTAAAAAATGGAGGCGAAGATGATTATTTTTTTAACATTTCCGATGAAAATAATCTGATATTTTTAGATTTTGTATGAAAAAATTCTATTGTAGATAGTAGAATTCAATGAATATTCTCGACATCGATAATCTAGCATACACTTTTTATGAAAAACGCCAGAAATTTAGAATCGATTCTACAAATTTTTAATTCCTATTTTATTTGAGAGGAAACAAAGCTAGAGGAAAATTAGAAATTTTTTCGAAAATAAAAATTTACAAAATATAAAAAATCTCGATAATACTGATCGTTATTTTTTTTCAATATGTGTGTGAAGAAAATTATGTTTACTTATATTGTGATTGATGTATATTGAAAATGTCTGGGTTTTGAAATATAGACAAAATATCGATGTGTCTCTCCCGGGGCGCAATAGTGTGGTGTTTGACCCTTAAATCGATATTTGTTTATTAATAAAATAAGGTTGAAGATATTGTCTTGAACTATGTGCATCAGCCTACTTTTTAATCGATGTGGTTCTGATTTTGATTTTTTGGAAATTGCTCGTACATTATGTACGGGTGTGGTACCGGGTAGAATTATTGGTGCGTACAGGTTAACGTAAATTTATTGTATCTTCGGACAAGATATTTTTGTTTGGAAGTGAATTTCAAATTTTCAATTTAGTATTCCATGAAAAATCTATTATATTAAATTTTATCATCAAAAACTGTCCACACTGTCACTTGATTACTATATGAAATTAAAAATAACACTAAAAAGTATATTAATCTGCTTTTATTTGGAAAAATAGCCATTTTTCATAGAAAGAATAACTTTTGATCGGTGATATAAAGATCTAATCGGATTAAAATACGAAGTAGGGCAGATGCCTGCGCGTTGGAACCTATAAAAATAAAATTTGGAAAAAGTACGATGAGCACGTATCACGTGATATGCTACACCGTAGTTTTCAAACTATATTTTCTAAAACTAAAAATCCAAATTCTAGAATTTGAAATATTTGATGCAATAATTTAACTTCTCAACTTCTTATTGCGAAAGTAATTGGAGCTTCAACTACCTTGAGCTTTCTGTAAACAACGTCCAAAGTAGAGCCGATATATCGGCTCTGGTGCCTTGGCGGAACTTTTTTTTCTGTGATTCCAGGGGTTAAAAATATCAACCAAAAATTTCTTCTCCAGAAAATGGGAGAAGTAATTTTTTGCATTCAAATTTTTCTTTAGACATGAACAAGGTGCGGAGATTTCAAGAAAATAATTTGACAAAACTGATAGATCTTGAACCAAAAATTAGGGCTGAGATGCTTGACAACTTTTATAAATTTACATTTGTTCGACATCCCTTCGAGCGATTACTTTCTGGATACAAAGACAAAGGATTTAAGCAGTTCTGGAGAAATGTAAGTTTCATTATTTGACAAAATTATTATTTTTATTATTAATATTTTCAATAGTTAAATTGGACCAAAAAATTAAACTTTTCCCTGCCCACACATTTTTTTGTGAACTCTCGATTTCAAATTTGTGAAGTCATGAAACTTACTTTTAATGTTTCTCAAAAAGCCTGATAGATGCTACTGCGAAACGTTGTTTAATAAAAATATAAAATGTTAAATAAGACCGTTTTCAGAACCGGTTTTCTGAACTAGTGAGTAAATAAGATTTTTTTTTAATTTTTGAAGTCAGAAGCAAGTAAATTTTCCACAGTAATTTTGTTATATTATTTTATCAAGAAATTGTGGGTGTGAAGAATACAGGAGTTGTACCAGTTACGCACTAACAAAGAGAGGTTTATAGCGTTCGAATGAAATTCATCAAAAATTAAAAATAATTAAGAAACAACAGCTGGAAAACGATATTATATCTTGCGATTAACTTGATGCATCTTTCAAGTTAAAAAAAGATCGTTTTAAAATGAATTGGTTTTATTCAATTCGGAACAAAATAGACCCTGTTTTTAGCGGTTTTTGTCAGTAGTTAGCTTTATTACTGACGCGCCATGACATCGATAACATCTATGAGAATCCTTGAAAAATTCTGATTTTTTTTTCATCACAGCATAGAGCAAAAATAATCACGTGACCGCATAATCGACTTATAACCTGGAGATCAAAGTTCCATTCTTTCGGAAAAGTTTTCAAATTTCGTTCAAGACATAATTCTTTCGTTCAATAACCCATTGTTTATTTCACGCTCATCAGCTAGCGTTACTGTAGATGGCAAACTATCAAATTATTTTTTCACACACTGCTATTTGAGCTATAATAAGCTTTCCCTACAAATCAAGCGGTCTAGAAATCGTTTTCTTTTTTCAACAAATTTTGTGGTTTCTTCAAAAAATTTCCGATCCTGACTTGATATTTCTAATCGTACAACGGATTCATGTTCTACGCCTTCGATTACACTAAAAACATATTTTAAACTTCTGGTTAGTTTCAGAACTCCATAAACTGACCTTACTTGATTAAAGTCAAGAAATTATTTGACTTACAAGTTGTGAGTAACAAAATCTCAAAATTTTCGAGATATCACTTTTAAAATATGATTTATTTTTTCTGTACGAGATAAAACATAAGTTTATTTTTCATGACAAATTAAATGAAAACATTCATTTTTTATGGCATAAAAAAAGACACTTATTTGAACTTTCACGACTTATTTTTTTTATTCTTGTTAAAAACATTTATAATTGGTTTCTTTGAAATTGTTTTGGTGAGGTTTGTAGCAAATCATCTGAATTGTATTTTCAATATAGAAAAAACAATATGTAAATAATGAAACGTCGGTAATATGGGACCGCTAAATTTGATCGGTGTGTAATCCCTCAAGCAATCACTAAGACAATCACTTATACAATATCAGCGCTATAGAGATAGTTTACGTTTTTGAGATGGAGTTCCGTTGGTAGAAGGATAAAGCTCGATTTGGAGCAAGCCAACTAGGACTCACTTAGCCACTCTACGAGTTAAAGTTTATTTCTAGGTAACTGATAAAGAATATAAAGAACACAACGATGAAATACCAGATTTCCAAAATCAAGATTTGGAAAAATTCGAACGATTTGTAGACTATTTAATAGCTAGAGGACCCGATGCGGGATTCGGTGGTCGTTTTGGTGTACGAGTGAGGCACTGGACGCGATATTATGATATTTGTCATTTCTGTGCCGTCAAGTATCATTTTGTCGGAAAAATCGAGGATGTGAACGAAGATGCAGATTATATGCTAAAAGATTCAAAACTAGATCATATAGTTCAGTATCCAAATTTTGTGAAGGCTACGTCGGACAAATTAGTCAGATTGTATTTTAGTAAAGGTCAGGTTTGAAATTGCATATAGATTTTTTTTGTCAAAAAGCCCATTTTATTTTATTTTCGAAAATTTCTATTATTTAAGAGATTTTTTGGCGTTGACCTTCGGTTTCAAGAATGAATATAATTTTAATATTTTTGATAGCGAATGTTGAAGTCTTTTGCCAAGGTGTGAGATTTCGACGAAATATGAAATGAATAAGGATATACACGTATGTACGTTAAATAATATTTTGATCGATTCTCGCTAAAAATGGGGGCTATCATCACCAATTTTTGTTATACATTACATTTGTTTAACATACAGGGTGTAAGGTTTTTCCCTTCTTTTTTCCAAACTGGCTACACTTGATTTCCGCCGTTTTGATTGGTTGAATCTGAGAAAACTCTTCTGACAACCAATCAAAACGGCGGAAATCAAGTGTAACCAGTTTGGAAAAAAGAAGGTAAAGACCTTACACCCTGTACAGTATGTGTTTTTTTCACTTCGGAAATGGCAAACGGCTTTGAAGCCAATTCCCGACGATTTAAAACTGCAACAGGGCCCATTATGATTAAACCCTCGCTATCGACGAAAACTCGGCTTTCAAAATTTAATCCACCTAGTTACATACTGTTTAATCAAAGCAAAAAACTCAGAAAAAAGTTCAAGTGTCACGACAGGTATAATCAAATATAATATTATCCAAATATTATCTCCAATCTAAGTGGATCTTGAAAATGAAGGTTCTCTCTATAGCGCTCTCTATCTCTGTCTTGGGTCTGATAATAGGCATGGGTCCTTGAAATTGGGAGCGCCAAAGTTGATTGGTGCGTAATCATTTCAGGCAATCACTTAGACAATATAAGTGGGATTCGAACACGCGCTATAGAGAATCTCTATTAGAGATAACCCTAATTTTCAAGATCTACTTAGGTTGCAAAAAGTAAATAGCATTTTTTTTTGAAATAACGGAGATGAGAGATTCTGGTGCATTTTGGGTCAAATTGATTTTACATGGGTACGTGATAGGGTGTTACAGGTTTTTCAGCATTTGAATTCTACGATATTTATGATAAAAGTACAATTTGTTCAGAATTTTTCAGACACCAAGAATCCAAGAAGGTCGAGAATAACCTGTAACAGCCTAGTACGTGACATAGCCGATTTATTGTCTCACCGATTGGGATTATCATTCATTTATATTGATTATAATTGATACAAATGAATGATAATCTGAAATTAAAAAAGATTGAATTTATTTGTTGGACTCAAATTTTGTCATCAGTTCTGTATCACGATTATTATCTACTTAGGAACCAGATTTTGTCAATCAAGATAACTCACACTTATTCAACTGTTTTATCTCGAGATAATTCTCACGATTTTATTCCAGTGAATAATTGTATGAAAAATAATTTGAAAAACAATCTTTCATGGGGAGAGCTTTTAATAGCAAAAGATCCCCCAAAATTTAATATCCCCCTTTCACACTTTGCTTAAGATCTCGGCTCTGTGTGGTAGCGTAGTGTAAAATGGTCTGCGAGTGAGCTAGTTCGGCCAGCTAGTTACCACACAGGGCCGAGATCTTTAGCAAAGTGTGAAAGGGGAATATGCTCAGAACGGTGCTTTAACTAGACACCCTCCGTATTTCATGCGTTATCAATGTTCAAAAAATATCGTATATTTCGCGAAAATTCTATTATGAAATTCACAACTTTTAGATAATCTAAATTGCAAAGTAGCCAGACGCATTTGCGGAACAAGATATCCAACATTTTCAAAATCGGAAAAGGGCCCCTAAGCTTGCTTTGCTTTGGCTGAAATTTAAATTATGTTGGGAAAAACTTTAATTTGAACTGACCACTTTTTGAAACTCACGAAATTGGTTATACGTCGACCTCAACCAATCGAGCTTAAATCATTTATTAAGGAACCCGGAAATTGTAACCAGAATGACCGTCAACCAATCCTAGAATTTGGACAAAAAAGTTCCAAATTTCTCAAAAAGAAATCTACAGTTTTATCTAGGATTGTTCGGCGCGCATTCTTGTACCAATTATAAGGTAAATTAGATAGTGATTTGAGCTTGAACCATCAGCTATTTCGAAAATTACAAAAAGTGTTCAGGCCGAATCCCAGTTTTCCCGCCGATACTATCGGTTCGATAGTTAAAACTTGAAAATTTCAGCCAATTCGGAGCAAGGTTCGGGGTCCTTTCCGATTATTAGAATGTTTAACACCGTGAAGGTAGTGATGATGAATGTTATGGGAAAATGTTCTTCAAACAATTATTTTACTGTAAATACTACAGTCTGGGAATTGCCAATTCAGGTAAGCGAATGAAATAGCGTACGTTTTCAATAATCAGTCTTCTCACATTTTCTGGCCAAAAAATATATGGGCCGGAAATGTAAATTAATTGAAAATTAACCCTAGTTCAACGATCGATTTACGGTTCCCAGACTGTTTAATTGTCGAAATTTTTTACGAGCGTTCTTTAGCCAAACTTTTTGAAACGGAAAAAACTTACTTTCCGAACAAAAATTAGCATTTTATACCATGAACGCAGCACAATCTCTAACCTACGCATGATATCGGTATTTCGGTTAGATGATGTCCGAGGCCGAAAAAATCTTGAACAAACAAAAATCTATCGCCTAGGTGAGTAATACTCACTGAGTATCTGATCGCCGGGTTTCCAAATAGCTGAACGCCGGAAAACTTACGGTTCACTTAAAAAAACCACCTTACTGGTCATGACTGAGGGAGATAAATTTAGATGAATTTTAACCAACTGGAACTCTGTACGCTTGCTTTACACACTTTTTTTATTAAAATAGTTCTTATCCGCCCTATTATAAATATAAAGAAATATAGTCCTTATCAGCCTTATTCTATACGAATAAATGTCCTTATATATCCCTTTATCACCTTTTGGTTAGAATGCGTAGCCACAACGTTAAAATCACACGTTAAAAGGAGTAGTGGCTACGCATTCTAACCAAAAGGTGATAAAGGGATATATTAAATTAAGGACAAAATTAGTGTAAAATCAGCCTTATGAGGAAAAAATAGTGAAAATCCAGAACTCTTCACGAAATCTTCCAAATAATACGAAAAAGAACATTTCATTTAAAATTTTTCTGACATTTTTCAACTTAAAAAATTGTATTCAGTTAACTTGCGCGAAAATTATGACCAAAAATTATCATTTTTTTTGTTTGAAAAAGTCTTTTTTGGTAAAATTTTTTTGTTTAGAACAATATTTTCTTATATCCCTTTATCACCTTTTGGTTAGAATGCGTAGCCACAACGTTAAAATCACACGTTAAAAGGAGTAGTGGCTACGGATTCTAACCAAAAGGTGATAAAGGGATATAAATCTCAGAAAATTTCAAACCAATTCCAGTACCAAGCGAAAAGATTATAGCTCTTTACAACACCTTCAAAGTGGATTTTGATTTATTTGAATACTCGATTCCGTCCTATATGATGAAATAAAAGACGATTCAAAGTGACAAAGACAAAAACACGAAAAAAATGTGACAAAATCATCTTTATGTTTTTCAATATATTTTAAGGCAGTAATAAAGATTCAATATTTTTAACAATAGAAACAGAACCCTCTCAAGTTATGTTAACCAGTTTTGAAAAACAAAAATAAAACGAGATATAAATTGCGTATTATCTATACAGTTCTTTTACATATTTAGCAGGAAAGATGCCAAAAGTGGGTCGATAGTAAAATGTATGAAACGAAAAATGTATAAATTTCAGATTTTCAACTTTAACAGACTAAAACAGGAGTTCTGGAATATAAAATTCCAAAATTTTTACCGGATCAGATTATTCAGATTAAATTCTTCAAAATGATATAAAATTTATTCAATTGCATCAACCATCAAAATATAAATTTGCTAAAAATTTACCGAACTCGGGTTTTTTTCATAATGTTATTTAATTTATGAAAGTCTTATTTAGCACAAATTTTATTCTAAATTATTCTAATCTGAAAATATAGTATCTATACATTTTACTATCGACCCGCCAAAATTATGGGAATTTGGGTATCTAAATTTACACAAATTTTTACTTGTTTTTAACACTTTGCAATGCATGGCCTCTTCTCTCCCTTTAAGTTTTTCGCAGCATGTTTTGATAACTCATTATGCACGATGTTTTCCATTGTACGATTGTCCAAATCTGGCGAGTTTTTGTCGAAACGATTTCGCGGGTTTTTAAGTACCCATCCGATTAGCAGCAGAACAACGAAAATGGCGACGCCAATCACGATCAAAAGAGCAGTGGCTGAAATAAAGTGTTAATTTTGGGAGCAAAAATTTGGGAATTAGGAACTTCAAAATAAAATATGGCCGAAAGGTCAACGAATGTATTCAAAGTTTTTTCGTTCTTTAATTTATTCACCATATCCTGAAACTGGGACCAAGAATCAATCTTAGTCTTACGACGACGCATAATATCGCTATTTTATGTCGATTACGATCCCCAAGTCCATACAAAACTTTTTCAAAAATAATAGGAAAAAAAATATTTTTGGACTCGGGGATCGTACTTGATATTATGCATAGGCGTGAGACTTGGATTGATGCTGGGTCCAATCAGGATCAAATAATATTGGAAATGATGCCCGTCAGCACAAAAATCTTTGTTTTAGGAGATTCGCTTCAAAACATAAAATGCGCTCAGTTAAATTAACACCTACGCATTTACTGTCGAGAAAGATGATATTTTGGCGTTATTTAGGTTTTGAAGCAAATCTCTGAAAATGATAAAAAAAGTTCTGATTTTTTTCATCAGTATCTTTTTACCAACGGAACTCCATCTCAAAAACGTTTACTATCTCTTAAGCGCGAGTTCGAATCCCACTAATGTTGTCTAAGTGATTCCTTGACTGATTACACACCGATCAAATTTAGCGGTCCCGATATCAAGCAACCTTGCCTATAATCATATTCAAGACAATCACTAAGACAACATTAGTGGGATTCGAACACGTGTTATAGTGAGAGTAAACGTTTTCGAGATGGAGTTCCGTTGGTAAACGGGTATCATCTTCATCATTATACTTATCTTTGAAATTCAAAAAATATAGATTTTTGTTTTATTTCAAACAATAAAAAAAATTGTCATTTATTTCATAAAGGTGTCTCACAAATTGGTTAATAGTCATCAAAAAGGATTTGAAAATTACCAATTTTATTCGAAAGTTACCTAAGAAACGTTAACAAAAAAGTGTTTATTTTTCTATCCAGTTTACTCGGGGAGTTAAGTATCGTCATGGTTGGGTATCTTGTAAAAATAAATTTTCAACTCGGAATCGGATTTATGACTTTTAGATGTAATTAAGGGGTGCGAGAAAAGAAAATTCAAAGTTGATTCATATATATATTTTGTTAACGAATTTTCGGCAATTTTTTCTATTATTTGAAAAAAATTTCTTACCTATTGTATTGTTTGGATCTGACGTAATTATTGAAGGAGTCATTTTTCTGGGACTTGGAGCATGTCGAGCAGGTATAAACCAGTCACGATTTTCATAACTGTATCGATCATCAAATGGAATTTTGAAAATATAATCTTTCTGTAGATTTTCAATCGTAGCTAAAAAAAATAATTTGAGAAGATGCGAAAAATCCAAGTTTTGACATTTTTAAAAAACCTTGAAAAATCATTTTGAAAAATTTGATAATTATCGGATACCGGACAAAGAACTTTCGAGAAATCAAATTTAAAAAACTCATTTTTAAGAAAAAAACATATTTATATATTTCTTTTTTGTTAAAAATGTTTTTCTCAAGAAAACATTTAAAAAATATGACTTAAAAAATATAATTTTTCTGTAGGTTTTCTATCGTGGGAAAAATTTATTTACGAATGTTCTAAGAAATCGACTTTTTGAAATTAAAAAATATTTCTAAAAACGTCGAAAAATCATCTTGAAAACTTCGATAATTATCGGATACCGGACAGAGTACTTTCGCGAAATTTTTTATGATCGATAGCTGCCAGCTTTTTTCGAAGCGACCACCCTAATTATGTGGCTTTGGTTCAATCCTTTTAAAAAATTATCGAAAAATTAACGTTTTTTTCAATCAATCATGTTTGAGCGTTACCAGACGGCGAAACTGGTTCGAAATATTGATGAATCACCAAAAAACCTTCAGTTAGTTATGACACAAAACCGCTAAATTGTAGTGGTTTTAGCTGGCTGGAAATTACTTAATTATACAGCTATGTCCGAGCTGCGAGAGCAAAATGAGTTTTCAAATATATCATATCAATAACATTCTTAGAAATTAAAAACTATTGAAATTAATTTTCTGATTTTGAAAAAAAAATTTGGATTGAAACTTTTGAAAACTTGTCTTCAGTAAATTTTTGAAACTGCTAAAATTAAACGTTATGATTGGTTATATTTTATAAGTATCTAAGAACAAATGATATGATTCGATTTTATATTCGTCACTTTAAAAAACATAATATTTACAATCATACCCAACAGTATAAAATTAAAGGGACTTGAAAATGAAATTAAAATATTATTTCATGCCAAACGTAATGCGCAATCATAAATCTGCAATTTTTGAGCAATCCATTGGACTTTCTCATCCTATATCATGAGTAAACGCATATGAATTACCCTCTATAAAACAATAAATTCAATACAACTCGTAATATTCATAATATTATATTATATCTTTTTTAACCAAATTGAAAAGAATGTTATTACCAGTTTAAATTGGGGGTAATTCACGGGCGTTTTTCCATTGGTGGATATACGACCAGAAAGTCTGATTAATTTTCGCCAAAATTGTTTATTTATTTTGCCTATTACGATTGCTACGAAAATTCGTGCAACGAAATTTTTGTTCTAAATATATCTTTATTAGCACTGAGGGTTACGGTTCAAATCACCGAAAATTTTAGATAATACATTATACGTGAAATTTTGCGCTGATATGATTTTCTCTAAAATTTGAAGATTTTAGCTTGATCAGCATTGGTTTGAATTTAAACCAATCAAAGTCAAGGATTATAGCCTATAATTTTTAGGTTATTATCAGCACTTACTATAAGAGTCAAATATATTGAAACGCCAAAAATAATGGACTTTTGTTTCTGCTGAAAACTCTTTATAACACGCGACTATTTTGAGGTCGCGCTATTCGCCAAATTTCTGAACCGATAAGCGCGCGAACCACTTATTTCTAGGCTGTGCAAACTATTTCACTCATTAAGTACAGCCTGATTTTTTTTTAATTGTGAAATTCGAAAAACTTTGGTTAGAATCTCAAGTGAAATTTGTAAAAGCTTAAAAACTTCCTCCAGAACGCTAAAAATTATCTACGGTTTTGTTTGATAAATTTTGATTGCTTCAAATTATTTTTATCAAAAATTGTCAAATTTGTTTTACCAGCGAAAAAAATTTCACAAAAAGTTACGTGTCACCAATGAGTTATATGTTTACCCAAAAGTTGGCGGTAATTCGATCTCGCTGTCTAGCCGCCTGGTGAAAAAAATTCACAATTAAAAAAAAACTCAGGCGGTATATCGAAGAACCTGCCTAGTGTAATTTTTATGTCAATAACAACATGAAAACATAGACGATTAACATAAAAATTACACTAGGCAGGTTCTTCGATATTCTCAAAAAAATTTGATTCGGTAAGCCGTCAAATTAGTAAAAAAAACAACTTTCTGTCAAATTAAAAATACAAGGCATAATATAATGTGGAATTATAGGCATAATATAATTATAATTCTTGTAAATTATATTTAAGAATTTTGCTAAATATGATCACAGCCTTATCATACTATTGTTTTCACTATTTTTGTCGTCATGTATTTAATTGTTTGCCATGTTAAAAATAATTAAATATTCGTGAGAATAGACATTAAAGATACAGTATAATTTTTCTATTGAAGAGAGCAATTTATTAATCATCTTGAATATCGTTCGTGGGAAAGTCCCAGCTGAATGACTCAACGTTCAGAATAAATAATCCCCAATTTTAATTATTCAAATAAAAAACGTACACATTAGATATATAGTTGTATACATTAGAAAGTACCACGCATTGTTTGACATTTGTAGATCTAATGTGTACGGATTTGAGGGGGTTAGGTGAACATAATGAAAATTAAAAAATCGGTTACACCTGCAAATAACAAGAACATATGAGCCGGCACGATCATGGTATCAGATGGAGAAAAAAATAAAGAAAATTTAACTTTCCTAGGAGAGTTGATTCCTCTCCGCTCTTATTTCTGTTAATATGCTATGTTTCCCCTAGTATCTTTGAGGACAAGTCTCCTTTTCAAAACATCAAATGGAGAGAAAAAATAAAGGAGAGTTAACGGACTCAGTAGAGTGAATTGCTTTCCACTCTCCTTTCCGTAAGAATGCTCTTTCTTCCGTTATTTTATACAAGGAAAGCAAAGAACAGCTCTATTTATCATCAAATAGAAATAAAAAAATATAGGAAGACTCAACTTTCCTAGGAAAGTGGATTGCTCTCCGCTCTTTTTTCGGTCAAAATGCTCTCTTTGCCCCTAATTTCTTCGTAAAAGAAAGGATAGCTATTATTTATATCTGATACTATGGTCATGATCATTATGGTCGGTTTCAAGGTTCAATTTGAAATTCTCCAATGTGTTTTTAAATTAGGGGGTCAAATTTCAAATAATATTTTCGGTTGGTTAAATAAAAAATTGAAAATTTGTAATAAAATTTGAAATAATATGAATGAATACTAATTTTCAACCAATAATAATTCTAATTTTTCATCTTTCTAAGGTTTTTTTAATTATAAGCCTCATGCATGAAAAACAATTTTAAATCGAAACTTATTTTGAAATATGACCGAGAAATTTAATTTAAAATTTCCGGTTGTTTCTTAGAACTATGATTTAAGACATTTCGTCAACAAACTTCAAGAAATTTTTAGTTAAGATTATGAAATTGGAACAACAAACTTTTTGGTATCGGGTTGGAAACTAAAATTTTTTAAAAAGTGCAAAAAAAAATAATTTACGCTAAGTGTTTTTCAATCATTAGAAATTCAAGGCAAAACCACTTATTTCAAGTTTATTTTCAAAAGCTTGTTCCGGTATCCGTTTATATTTCTGATATAATAAAAAACTTACCAAAACACGGATTTGTAATAAATTGATTTCTAAAATCAATGCACATATCGACTTGTGTCCCGTTCTTTGCATCAATAACGTCCATATCGCAGGAGCAATCTTTGGGTAGGCAATGTAAGTCAATTAACTCTCGTCGGCCGATTTCGCACTTTTCAAGATTTCGGATTTCTTTGACGGGGGCACACAGGCCCCTCGATTTAGAATCAATTCGGCATTCTTCAACCGCTAAAAATCAATGTTAATTAATTTTCATTTCAATTGTTTTCGATACAAATTAGGGCCCGGGCATTTTTTCTTTATTATTGATCGGATAAAAACCAGATGATTCAATTTATGAAAATTAAAAATAAACCTGGTTTTCAGTCATTTTGACGCTATTTCGAAAAAAAGGCACCAGAGAGCAATTTATATTAAAACTTCAGCTACGGATAAACAGTTCAAACTGTTCTTATAGTTTCTACAAAGACAACTTTGAACTGAAGTTAGAGATAGCTAAGGGGGTAAATCGACTCTGATTATAAAGGCCTTACGAGGCAGTTAAAAAATGCTACCGGAAATTGATAATGACTGGTGATAATAAAGTGTACTAAGAACCAAATCATTAAAAAAATTTTCGAAATTTTGCAATTTTCGATTTTTTTTCAAGTATTTCTTAAAAATATGAAGTTAAAAAATAACGTATTGCTCAAATTGGACCACTGAAACACTTAAAAATCGCCCTTGACGAAGCCAACTTTCTCAAGTGTTTCACTGGCTTTCTTTGAGCTAACTTTCGAATAAAATCGAGGCACTTTTTTTTCGGAAATGATTTTTGAATATGGACCAAAAAATCATATTTCGATTTCAGCTGAGAAATTGCAGAAAACAAGCTCCGTCTTCAATCTCTACAAATGTCTGTAAAATACTGGTAAAATTTGACCATTTTGCAAATATATCTTTCAGAGAGAATAGATTTTTGAAGTCTGAATTGTGAAAAATCGTCGGTATTTGGCGTATAGAAATCTCAGTCCCGCGATCGAACTAAAGCTTCGTCTAAAGATTGCATATCTACCCGATACTGTGATTGTGGAAATTTGAGCTCGACTTGCAATATACCTGTCTGGAGGAACTATATTTTGCAGTTGGAAAAATTCAACCTGTATCGATTACATGTACCCTATTGTTGTAATGGTCAAAATAATTATGTGGTGATGTTTTTCGCAAGATTATAGGGAATAATCTACAAATACATTTTCGGGTTTTTATCATGAACTGTTAGTTTTCAGTATATTTCACCTAGAAAATGTCAAATCAGAGTTGTATACCCCCTTAAGTTTCAATCTGAATTGCTCTCTAGCGCCTTTTGGAATTTCACAGACGAGCCGGGAGAAAAGAGACGTAAGTAAAAACGACATGAACATTCATAAGGTAAATCGGTGTTAAAAAGGGACAACCTCAATATTTCGAAGATTTTTGTACTGTAGCAATTTTTACTGCCGGCACAGTCCTTAAAAGAATTACAGCAATTATTTAAAATATACATTATTAAAAAAATACAAATCAGCATTTTCAGCCTGAATTTGTATCTTTTTGATGATAAAATTCTAACTAATTGTTACTATCATTCTGAGGACTTTGTCAGCAGTAAAAATTCTACATAATAAAACATCTTCGAAATATTTTAAAAATTATTTTTTCACTGATTATTGATCATCACAAAACGATTATAGCTTAGAAATCTCAACAATGTGAGATATAGAGTTCAATAAAGTTTCAACTGCTGTATTATCCGAAACTATCAATATAGATATTTTGTGGTGTACGCTTAGGGGCTAAAAACAATAGTTTTTAAATCTTCCCAGCATATTGAAATAATTTGGACTGGTTTCAAATTTTTGGATTATTTCATCCCAGACAACAAATCGGTCTAGTATCAAAAAACGCCATATGCGAAAATTGATTTTTTTTTCAAAAAAAATGGCAAAAGTTTATGATTCACAGATTCGTAGCACGAAAGCAATCTGCATTTGAAATTCTTCAGAAATGGCAATTAAAAATTATTTAACGGCAATTATTTTTCATCTGGTAATAAAACTCGAATATATATTTCCTCCTTATTTCTACGCTGCTTTATCTACAAAGATAATCATAGAAATACCGCCCGCTGTCAAACAGGAAATAATTTACGAAGAATCTCGTAGATCATGAATTTGTATGCATTTGAAATGAAAAAAAGCATTTACCTTATTTTACGACTATCGTAAAAATTATGCAAATTGTGCCCCGGCTAAGGTGATGCCAATGTGAATGCACTTTTGCGATTAGTAATATCGTTGTCAAAATCAACCCAAAATACCAAAATGACATCTCAAAATTCCAAATAAAATGTAAGTCGAATCAACGTAAAATGGTCATTTTGAGAGGAAATTTTATAAATTTCTTTGAGCCTTCACGATTTTATCATTTTTACAAAATATTTCAAAGCTCAAAATGATTTGTTTGAAAAATCTCAAAATCGAGACGATTTCTTGAATTGAGTACCGTTGTATTTTGAGTTGTGGTACGTTTTTACTTGATATTTTGAGAAAACATTTCGGTATTTTCTGATAAAAAATATATATACGTTCGGAAAAACACTTTTCTAGAATACGGTCACGTGAGAAAAGATATTTTCTTATTTTTACGACTATCATACAAAGTATGCAAATTGTGCCCGGCTACGGTGATGCCAATGTGAATGCACTTTCGCGATTAGATATACATTCAGAGTTTTTCTCAAAATCAACTCAAAATACCAAAATGACATCTCAAAATTCCAAATAGAATTGACATCGATTCAACGTACAATGGTGATCAATTCTAGTTAGTTTAAATATAATTCGTCTCAGTTTTGAGATAAAATTAAATAAATTGCTTTGAGCCTTTATGATTTCAGCAATTTTTACAAATTATATAAAATCTTAAAGTTAATTCTTTAATTTTGTCTCGCAAAATTGAGGCGATTTTAAATCGATTTTTGAATCGAGTACCTTTGTATTCTGATTCCAGTTCAATTTAATTCGGAATTTTTAGATGTCATTTTGAGTTTTTTCGATAAAACTATATCCCTTCATTATACTCTGCTTAGAATGCGTAGCTACAACGTTTAAATCACACGTTAAAAGGAGTAATGGCTACGCATACTAAGCGAAGTGTTATAAAAGGCTATGCAAAATCCAATCTCTGCGGACTCATTCATCACGCTTTTTTTATGTAAAAACTATTCGTAGGAGATATAATTTTTGTTTTACCCAACCTTTAACGACAAATTTGCCAATTCAGAAATGCACTAACGATCTAAAGACAAATTCGCCAATTTTGAAATGAACTCGCCTTCTAGCGAAAAATAAGCCAATTTGAAAGTGATAATGTTAGTAATTTGAAATTGACGATTTTCTTATCGAAAATAAATAAGACTTATTTTAGTCGCATAAAGTTCCTGAAGATAATTCAGAACTACTTATTTGACGTTGTCAAATTTCGTGAATTTTTGATCTTACCGAAGGTCTAAAAATTGAGCTTTGTATAAACGTTATTCGACTTAAATTGCACACAGCTAAAGTTTTATCAAAATCTAAATTTTTTGAGAAGACAAAAATTAATAACAATAAATACTGCTTTAACTTTGTAGACGCACTTTCACAGGACTCGGAATAAAATTGCGTAAGTTTTTCCTAATAGATATTAAATTGGAAACATAATTTATTCAGAATTTTGCTACATTTACAAATAGAATTATTTTCGTATTTAATTTATTTTCTGTATTTGGTTCGTGCATGATTACGTGACAGTGAAAAACCAAACGCTACTTTCCCACGGTCGCGGGACATCGAAGTTTTATTGATCATTCAAATATATCCAGTATACGGGGAATTAATAAACTTTATCAAGTTATTATGAGACGAAAACTTTCGAAAAGTGGCAAAACCAACCCTTTTAATTTTTAAAAATGATATTCAAATTGTATGTGATCAATTCATAGTTCGAAATTGAACATTAAGGGGGTTGTTGGTGTGCATTTTTTCAATTTTTATTTCTAAAACAGGTGACTGGCAATTTCAGTCAACTTTCACAAAAAGCTTTTAAGCTAAAACATGTCGCTTAATTTTTTTTTAAAAATGGCCTTAATTATTTTCTTAATTGTTATGATAACTATGTTTTACTTGATTTTTTATAGGACTTATAAAACGTTAGATTGAGTCGGTTTTAGCTGAATATAATTAATAAGTTATGAACTTTCAAGGCAAAAAAAGCTCATTTTAAATTTGTGTCCTGATTTGCGGTGACCACCCTCTTAACCATAGTATACAGTATGTTTATTTATTTTCCCAAGACTCGGTTTGAGAAACTAAAAGTTAGGCCTTTGATTTTTTGCATAATAGTGTTTAGACAGGAAGTTTTGAATGATAAACAAAGATTTGAAATAATTAATGATTGGGTACATGTCTGTACATATTTTTTGGAAGTCATTCGTTTTTTTAATTTAGAACTGTATATACTGCTAGCAAAATAATGGCGCTTAAAACATAAGAATTTTTTTCAAAATAACTTTCCTAGAATGGGGTCACGTGGGAAAAGCGAGGTCTCTTTCCAGCTTTTTTTCTGACGTGGAATCATATTATCAGGTAAATTTGATTCGATTTATATATTTCACGAGTTTTATTAATTCACAATTACTTTTTTTTTCTCCTCAAAAATTTTTTCCGAAAATTAAATAATTTTTCTTGCAAACAGTTCTCCAAATAGAGATTTGATTATGGGAATTCTATTTTGTATTTCAAATCCGATCCCGTTTAAACCCGAACCAGGATCGATCGGGATTTAGAACAAAGGTAGCAGAAATAGAAATTTGGGGAAAAAAATAATTTGCGACATATTTTTCTCATACTGTGGTTTCTCTAAGGACAGATGAGATTTTCTGAAATTGTCCTTAGTAAAATTTTCTTCAAATTGTCATTAGCTAATGTTCATAAATTGTCCTTATCAATCTGTCCTCGCCTATTAAGCTTGGATTATTTCATGATCATTGCTTTTTTTTGTTTTATTTGACTAAACACGTATTATACTGTATTAAATACAGTGCTGCACTGTAATTGATACATTATACAACTTGTTTACTTAAATTTTAAAAAATGCTGATAATCAAATAATACCATGTGAAAAAGTAATGGTCTCAAAATAATCTGATAAAAAATCCAGCATGTGGTTTTTATCCCTCAGATCTATTTCCGGTTTTTAAAAAAGTCAATAATTGGGTCAATAAAGCTCTAGCCATTTTCCCACCCTAGAACTCCGCACATTCTACAAAACATCTTTCATTATCCCCACCTATCAAATGTGAATAAGAGTTAATCCTCAAAGTACACAAAAACAGCCGGAAAACTAATATTATTACAAGCTCAAAAATAAATTGTCACACAAAAAATAAGGTATAATTAAGTACTTTCTTAAGGAGGTTGCCCCGAGTCTAGCCCCTGTCTCGATACCACACATTTTTGTATTAGTGAGTAATGCCGATAAGTTGAAAAAATAAAATGGGAGGGTCAAGAGTAATAAGTGGGGCAATTTTTAATAATAAAAAAAGATTTTTTTGCGGAAAAAATTTCGATGTATTTCTTTGGACTTGAAATGTTCGGAATTGCGTATGCTACATTTTTATGCATATAAGCCCATTTTCCCAAGGAGGATTGTGTTATCTATATTTATAGGCGCCGAAAATTTTCAATTTAACTTCTAGGCGCATATCAAGCAAAATTTCTGACAATACGCGTTTTGTTTTTTGAGCACTTTAACATGTCGTTTAAAATTTTAAACATAAAACTCACGGAGGAGTAGGCTTTTTAAGACAAAATATCACTCTATTTTGAAGGTCGTTCCTGATAGTCGAGTGATCATGAAAATTTCCAAAGATTGAATATCTACAAAATATGTGATATTCATCAAAATAAGACATACTAACTATTGAGTTTTAAAACCGTAATTCCAGATAA